>CAWVNZ010002048.1:0-86241 GCA_963930735.1 Dioctria linearis
AAAAGGCAATCCCTGGGATATTTTAAAATTTGCGACAGTATAAAATTATTTTTGAATAATTTACTATAGAAAAGGCAATCCCTGGCGTAATTAAAATTTGCGACAGTATAAAATTAGTTTTTGAAAAATTTACTGTAGAAAAGGCAATCCTGGCGCAATTAAAATTTGCGACAGTATAAAAATTAGTTTTTGAATAATTTACTATAGAAAAGGCAATCCCTGGCGCAATTAAAATTTGCGACAGTTGAAAATTATTTTTTGAATAATTTACTATATAAAAGGCAATCCCTGGCGCAATTAAAATTTGTGACAGTTGAAAATTATTTTTTGAATAATTTACTATATAAAAGGCAATCCCCTGGCGTAATTAAAATTTGTGACAGTTGAAAATTAGTTTTTGAATAATTTACTATAGAAAAGGCAATCCCTGGCGTAATTAAAATTTGCGACAGTATAAAATTAGTTTTTGAATAATTTACTATAGAAAAGGCAATCCCTGGCGTAATTAAAATTTGCGACAGTATAAAATTAGTTTTGAAAAATTTACTATATAAAAAGGCAATCCCTGGCGCACATAAAATTTGCGACAGTATAAAATTAGTTTTTGAAAAATTTACTATAGAAAAGGCAATCCCTGGCGCAATTAAAATTTGCGACAGTATAAAATTAGTTTTTGAAAAATTTACTATATAAAAGGCAATCCCTGGCGCAATTAAAATTTGTGACAGTTGAAAATTAGTTTTTGAATAATTTACTATAGAAAAGGCAATCCCTGGCGCAATTAAAATTTGTGACAGTATAAAATTAGTTTTTGAATAATTTACTATAGAAAAGTCAATCCCTGGCGCAATTAAAATTTGCGACAGTAGAAAATTATTTTTTGAATAATTTACTATAGAAAAGGCAATCCCTGGCGCAATTAAAATTTGTGACAGTATAAAATTAGTTTTTGAAAAATTTACTATAGAAAAGGCAATCCCTGGCGTAATTAAAATTTGCGACAGTATAAAATTAGTTTTTGAATAATTTACTATAGAAAAGGCAATCCCTGGCGCAATTAAAATTTGTGACAGTATAAAATTAGTTTTTGAAAAATTTACTATAGAAAAGGCAATCCCTGGCGCAATTAAAATTTGCGACAGTATAAAATTAGTTTTTGAATAATTTACTATAGAAAAGGCAATCCCTGGCGCAATTAAAATTTGTGACAGTTTGAAATTATTTTTTGAAAAATTTACTATAGAAAAGGCAATCCCTGGCGCAATTAAAATTTGTGACAGTATAAAATTAGTTTTTGAAAAATTTACTATAGAAAAGGCAATCCCTGGCGTAATTAAAATTTGCGACAGTATAAAATTAGTTTTTGAAAAATTTACTGTAGAAAAGGCAATCCCTGGCGCAATTAAAATTTGCGACAGTATAAAATTAGTTTTTGAATAATTTACTATAGAAAAGGCAATCCCTGGCGCAATTAAAATTTGTGACAGTATAAAATTAGTTTTTGAAAAATTTACTATAGAAAAGGCAATCCCTGGCGTAATTAAAATTTGCGACAGTATAAAATTAGTTTTTGAATAATTTACTATAGAAAAGGCAATCCTGGCGCAATTAAAATTTGTGACAGTTGAAAATTATTTTTGAATAATTTACTATAGAAAAGGCAATCCCTGGCGCAATTAAAATTTGTGACAGTATAAAATTAGTTTTTGAAAAATTTACTATAGAAAAGGCAATCCCTGGCGCAATTAAAATTTGCGACAGTATAAAATTAGTTTTTGAATAATTTACTATAGAAAAGGCAATCCTGGCGCAATTAAAATTTGTGACAGTTGAAAATTATTTTTTGAAAAATTTACTATAGAAAAGGCAATCCCTGGCGCAATTAAAATTTGTGACAGTAGAAAATTATTTTTTGAATAATTTACTATAGAAAAGGCAATCCCTGGCGCAATTAAAATTTGCGACAGTATAAAATTAGTTTTTGAAAAATTTACTATAGAAAAGGCAATCCCTGGCGCAATTAAAATTTGCGACAGTATAAAATTAGTTTTTGAATAATTTACTATAGAAAAGGCAATCCCTGGCGCAATTAAAATTTGTGACAGTATAAAATTAGTTTTTGAAAAATTTACTATAGAAAAGGCAATCCCTGGCGTAATTAAAATTTGCGACAGTATAAAATTAGTTTTGAATAATTTACTATAGAAAAGGCAATCCCTGGCGCAATTAAAATTTGTGACAGTATAAAATTAGTTTTTGTAAAATTTACTATAGAAAAGGCAATCCCTGGCGCAATTAAAATTTGCGACAGTATAAAATTAGTTTTTGAATAATTTACTATAGAAAAGGCAATCCCTGGCGCAATTAAAATTTGTGACAGTTGAAAATTATTTTTTGAAAATTTACTATATAAAAAGGCAATCCCTGGCGCAATTAAAATTTGCGACAGTAGAAAATTAGTTTTTGAATAATTTACTATATAAAAGGCAATCCCTGGCGCACATAAAATTTGCGACAGTATAAAATTAGTTTTTGAAAAATTTACTATAGAAAAGGCAATCCCTGGGATATTTAAAATTTGCGACAGTATAAAATTATTTTTTGAATAATTTACTATAGAAAAGGCAATCCCTGGCGTAATTAAAATTTGCGACAGTATAAAATTAGTTTTTGAAAAATTTACTGTAGAAAAGGCAATCCTGGCGCAATTAAAATTTGCGACAGTATAAAATTAGTTTTTGAATAATTTACTATAGAAAAGGCAATCCCTGGCGCAATTAAAATTTGCGACAGTTGAAAATTATTTTTTGAATAATTTACTATATAAAGGCAATCCCTGGCGCAATTAAAATTTGTGACAGTTGAAAATTATTTTTTGAATAATTTACTATAGAAAAGGCAATCCCTGGCGCAATTAAAATTTGCGACAGTATAAAATTATTTTTTGAATAATTTACTATAGAAAAGGCAATCCCTGGCGCAATTAAAATTTGCGACAGTATAAAATTAGTTTTTGAATAATTTACTATAGAAAAGGCAATCCCTGGCGTAATTAAAATTTGTGACAGTTGAAAATTATTTTTTGAATAATTTACTATAGAAAAGGCAATCCCTGGCGCACATAAAATTTGCGACAGTAGAAAATTATTTTTTGAATAATTTACTATATAAAAGGCAATCCCTGGCGTAATTAAAATTTGCGACAGTATAAAATTATTTTTTGAATAATTTACTATAGAAAAGGCAATCCTGGCGCAATTAAAATTTGTGACAGGTTGAAAATTATTTTTTGAATAATTTACTATAGAAAAGGCAATCCCTGGCGCAATTAAAATTTGTGACAGTATAAAATTATTTTTTGAATAATTTACTATAGAAAAAGGCAATCCCTGGCGCACATAAAATTTGCGACAGTATAAAATTATTTTTTGAATAATTTACTATAGAAAAGTCAATCCTGGCGCAATTAAAATTTGCGACAGTATAAAATTATTTTTTGAATAATTTACTATAGAAAAGGCAATCCCTGGCGCAATTAAAATTTGCGACAGTATAAAATTATTTTTTGAATAATTTACTATAGAAAAGTCAATCCCTGGCGCAATTAAAATTTGCGACAGTAGAAAATTATTTTTTGAATAATTTACTATATAAAAGGCAATCCCTGGCGCAATTAAAATTTGCGACAGTATAAAATTAGTTTTTGAATAATTTACTATATAAAAGGCAATCCCTGGCGTAATTAAAATTTGCGACAGTAGAAAATTAGTTTTTGAATAATTTACTATATAAAAGGCAATCCCTGGCGTAATTAAAATTTGCGACAGTAGAAAATTATTTTTTGAATAATTTACTATAGAAAAGGCAATCCCTGGCGCAATTAAAATTTGTGACAGTAGAAAATTAGTTTTTGAATAATTTACTATATAAAAGGCAATCCCTGGCGCAATTAAAATTTGCGACAGTATAAAATTAGTTTTGAAAAATTTACTATATAAAAGGCAATCCCTGGCGTAATTAAAATTTGCGACAGTATAAAATTAGTTTTTGAATAATTTACTATAGAAAAGGCAATCCCTGGCGTAATTAAAATTTGCGACAGTATAAAATTATTTTTGAATAATTTACTATAGAAAAGGCAATCCCTGGCGCACATAAAATTTGCGACAGTAGAAAATTATTTTTTGAATAATTTACTATAGAAAAGGCAATCCCTGGCGTAATTAAAATTTGCGACAGTATAAAATTATTTTTTGAATAATTTACTATAGAAAAGGCAATCCCTGGCGCAATTAAAATTTGCGACAGTATAAAATTATTTTTTGAATAATTTACTATAGAAAAGTCAATCCCTGGCGCAATTAAAATTTGCGACAGTAGAAAATTATTTTTTGAATAATTTACTATATAAAAGGCAATCCCTGGCGCAATTAAAATTTGCGACAGTATAAAATTAGTTTTTGAATAATTTACTATATAAAAGGCAATCCCTGGCGCAATTAAAATTTGTGACAGTAGAAAATTAGTTTTTGAATAATTTACTATAGAAAAGGCAATCCTGGCGCAATTAAAATTTGTGACAGTATAAAATTATTTTTTGAATAATTTACTATAGAAAAGGCAATCCCTGGCGCAATTAAAATTTGCGACAGTATAAAATTATTTTTTGAATAATTTACTATAGAAAAGGCAATCCCTGGCGCAATTAAAATTTGTGACAGTTGAAAATTATTTTTTTGAATAATTTACTGTAGAAAAGGCAATCCCTGGCGTAATTAAAATTTGTGACAGTAGAAAATTAGTTTTTGAATAATTTACTATAGAAAAGGCAATCCCTGGGATATTTAAAATTTGCGACAGTAGAAAATTATTTTTTGAATAATTTACTATATAAAAGGCAATCCCTGGCGTAATTAAAATTTGCGACAGTTGAAAATTATTTTTTGAAAAATTTACTATAGAAAAGGCAATCCCTGGGATATTTAAAATTTGCGACAGTATAAAATTATTTTTTGAAAAATTTACTATAGAAAAGGCAATCCCTGGCGCAATTAAAATTTGCGACAGTATAAAATTAGTTTTTGAATAATTTACTATAGAAAAGGCAATCCCTGGGATATTTAAAATTTGCGACAGTATAAAATTATTTTTTGAATAATTTACTATAGAAAAGGCAATCCCTGGGATATTTAAAATTTGTGACAGTATAAAATTAGTTTTTGAAAAATTTACTATATAAAAGGCAATCCCTGGCGCAATTAAAATTTGTGACAGTATAAAATTAGTTTTTGAAAAATTTACTATATAAAAGGCAATCCCTGGCGCAATTAAAATTTGTGACAGTATAAAATTAGTTTTTGAATAATTTACTATAGAAAAGGCAATCCCTGGCGCAATTAAAATTTGTGACAGTTGAAAATTATTTTTTGAAAAATTTACTATAGAAAAGGCAATCCCTGGCGCAATTAAAATTTGTGACAGTATAAAATTAGTTTTTTTGGGATTGCCTTTTCTATAGTAAATTATTCAAAAAATAATTTTCTACTGTCGCAAATTTTAATTGCGCCAGGGATTGCCTTTTATATAGTAAATTATTCAAAAACTAATTTTCTACTGTCACAAATTTTAATTGCGCCAGGGATTGCCTTTTCTATAGTAAATTATTCAAAAAATAATTTTCAACTGTCACAAATTTTAATTGCGCCAGGGATTGCCTTTTATATAGTAAATTATTCAAAAACTAATTTTCTACTGTCACAAATTTTAATTGCGCCAGGGATTGCCTTTTCTATAGTAAATTATTCAAAAAATAATTTTCTACTCTCGCAAATTTTAATTACGCCAGGGATTGCCTTTTCTATAGTAAATTATTCAAAAAATAATTTTCAACTGTCACAAATTTTAATTGCGCCAGGGATTGCCTTTTCTATAGTAAATTATTCAAAAAATAATTTTCTACTGTCACAAATTTTAAATATCCCAGGGATTGCCTTTTCTACAGTAAATTATTCAAAAAATAATTTTCTACTGTCGCAAATTTTAATTGCGCCAGGGATTGCCTTTTCTATAGTAAATTTTTCAAAAACTAATTTTATACTGTCGCAAATTTTATGTGCGCCAGGGATTGCCTTTTCTATAGTAAATTTTTCAAAAACTAATTTTATACTGTCGCAAATTTTATGTGCGCCAGGGATTGCCTTTTCTATAGTAAATTATTCAAAAAATAATTTTATACTGTCGCAAATTTTATGTGCGCCAGGGATTGCCTTTTATATAGTAAATTATTCAAAAACTAATTTTCTACTGTCGCAAATTTTAATTACGCCAGGGATTGCCTTTTATATAGTAAATTATTCAAAAACTAATTTTATACTGTCGCAAATTTTAAATATCCCAGGGATTGCCTTTTCTACAGTAAATTATTCAAAAAATAATTTTCTACTGTCGCAAATTTTAATTGCGCCAGGGATTGCCTTTTCTATAGTAAATTATTCAAAAACTAATTTTATACTGTCGCAAATTTTATGTGCGCCAGGGATTGCCTTTTCTATAGTAAATTTTTCAAAAACTAATTTTATACTGTCGCAAATTTTATGTGCGCCAGGGATTGCCTTTTCTATAGTAAATTATTCAAAAACTAATTTTATACTGTCGCAAATTTTAAATATCCCAGGGATTGCCTTTTCTATAGTAAATTATTCAAAAAATAATTTTATACTGTCGCAAATTTTATGTGCGCCAGGGATTGCCTTTTCTATAGTAAATTATTCAAAAAATAATTTTCAACTGTCACAAATTTTATGTGCGCCAGGGATTGCCTTTTCTATAGTAAATTATTCAAAAACTAATTTTCTACTGTCACAAATTTTAATTGCGCCAGGGATTGCCTTTTATATAGTAAATTATTCAAAAACTAATTTTCTACTGTCACAAATTTTAATTGCGCCAGGGATTGCCTTTTCTATAGTAAATTATTCAAAAAATAATTTTCTACTGTCGCAAATTTTAAATATCCCAGGGATTGCCTTTTCTATAGTAAATTATTCAAAAACTAATTTTATACTGTCGCAAATTTTAATTGCGCCAGGGATTGCCTTTTATATAGTAAATTTTTCAAAAACTAATTTTATACTGTCGCAAATTTTAATTGCGCCAGGGATTGCCTTTTCTACAGTAAATTATTCAAAAAATAATTTTATACTGTCGCAAATTTTAATTACGCCAGGGATTGCCTTTTATATAGTAAATTATTCAAAAACTAATTTTATACTGTCACAAATTTTAATTGCGCCAGGGATTGCCTTTTCTATAGTAAATTTTTCAAAAAATAATTTTCTACTGTCGCAAATTTTAAATATCCCAGGGATTGCCTTTTCTATAGTAAATTATTCAAAAACTAATTTTATACTGTCGCAAATTTTAATTACGCCAGGGATTGCCTTTTATATAGTAAATTTTTCAAAAACTAATTTTATACTGTCACAAATTTTAATTGCGCCAGGGATTGCCTTTTATATAGTAAATTTTTCAAAAACTAATTTTATACTGTCGCAAATTTTAATTACGCCAGGGATTGCCTTTTCTATAGTAAATTTTTCAAAAACTAATTTTATACTGTCGCAAATTTTATGTGCGCCAGGGATTGCCTTTTCTATAGTAAATTTTTCAAAAACTAATTTTATACTGTCACAAATTTTAATTGCGCCAGGGATTGCCTTTTATATAGTAAATTTTTCAAAAACTAATTTTATACTGTCGCAAATTTTAATTACGCCAGGGATTGCCTTTTATATAGTAAATTTTTCAAAAACTAATTTTATACTGTCGCAAATTTTAATTGCGCCAGGGATTGCCTTTTATATAGTAAATTATTCAAAAAATAATTTTCTACTGTCGCAAATTTTAATTACGCCAGGGATTGCCTTTTATATAGTAAATTATTCAAAAAATAATTTTCTACTGTCGCAAATTTTAAATATCCCAGGGATTGCCTTTTCTATAGTAAATTATTCAAAAAATAATTTTCTACTGTCGCAAATTTTAATTGCGCCAGGGATTGACTTTTCTATAGTAAATTATTCAAAAAATAATTTTCAACTGTCACAAATTTTAATTGCGCCAGGGATTGCCTTTTCTATAGTAAATTATTCAAAAAATAATTTTCTACTGTCACAAATTTTAATTGCGCCAGGGATTGCCTTTTCTATAGTAAATTATTCAAAAAATAATTTTCTACTGTCGCAAATTTTATGTGCGCCAGGGATTGCCTTTTATATAGTAAATTTTTCAAAAACTAATTTTATACTGTCGCAAATTTTATGTGCGCCAGGGATTGCCTTTTATATAGTAAATTATTCAAAAAATAATTTTCTACTGTCGCAAATTTTAATTGCGCCAGGGATTGCCTTTTCTATAGTAAATTATTCAAAAAATAATTTTCAACTGTCACAAATTTTAATTGCGCCAGGGATTGCCTTTTCTATAGTAAATTTTTCAAAAACTAATTTTATACTGTCACAAATTTTAATTGCGCCAGGGATTGCCTTTTATATAGTAAATTATTCAAAAAATAATTTTCTACTGTCGCAAATTTTAAATATCCCAGGGATTGCCTTTTCTATAGTAAATTATTCAAAAACTAATTTTATACTGTCGCAAATTTTAATTACGCCAGGGATTGCCTTTTATATAGTAAATTTTTCAAAAACTAATTTTATACTGTCGCAAATTTTAATTGCGCCAGGGATTGCCTTTTCTATAGTAAATTTTTCAAAAACTAATTTTATACTGTCGCAAATTTTATGTGCGCCAGGGATTGCCTTTTCTATAGTAAATTTTTCAAAAACTAATTTTATACTGTCACAAATTTTAATTGCGCCAGGGATTGCCTTTTATATAGTAAATTATTCAAAAACTAATTTTCTACTGTCACAAATTTTAATTGCGCCAGGGATTGCCTTTTATATAGTAAATTATTCAAAAAATAATTTTATACTGTCGCAAATTTTATGTGCGCCAGGGATTGCCTTTTCTATAGTAAATTATTCAAAAAATAATTTTCAACTGTCACAAATTTTATGTGCGCCAGGGATTGCCTTTTCTATAGTAAATTATTCAAAAAATAATTTTATACTGTCGCAAATTTTAATTACGCCAGGGATTGCCTTTTATATAGTAAATTATTCAAAAAATAATTTTCTACTGTCGCAAATTTTAATTACGCCAGGGATTGCCTTTTATATAGTAAATTTTTCAAAAACTAATTTTATACTGTCGCAAATTTTATGTGCGCCAGGGATTGCCTTTTCTATAGTAAATTATTCAAAAAATAATTTTATACTGTCACAAATTTTAATTGCGCCAGGGATTGCCTTTTCTATAGTAAATTATTCAAAAAATAATTTTATACTGTCGCAAATTTTAATTGCGCCAGGGATTGCCTTTTCTATAGTAAATTATTCAAAAATTAATTTTATACTGTCACAAATTTTAATTACGCCAGGGATTGCCTTTTATATAGTAAATTATTCAAAAAATAATTTTCTACTGTCGCAAATTTTAATTGCGCCAGGGATTGACTTTTCTATAGTAAATTATTCAAAAAATAATTTTATACTGTCGCAAATTTTAATTGCGCCAGGGATTGCCTTTTCTATAGTAAATTATTCAAAAAATAATTTTCAACTGTCACAAATTTTAATTGCGCCAGGGATTGCCTTTTATATAGTAAATTATTCAAAAACTAATTTTCTACTGTCACAAATTTTAATTGCGCCAGGGATTGCCTTTTCTATAGTAAATTATTCAAAAAATAATTTTCTACTGTCGCAAATTTTAATTACGCCAGGGATTGCCTTTTCTACAGTAAATTATTCAAAAACTAATTTTCTACTGTCGCAAATTTTAATTACGCCAGGGATTGCCTTTTATATAGTAAATTATTCAAAAACTAATTTTATACTGTCGCAAATTTTAAATATCCCAGGGATTGCCTTTTCTACAGTAAATTATTCAAAAAATAATTTTCTACTGTCGCAAATTTTAATTGCGCCAGGGATTGCCTTTTCTATAGTAAATTATTCAAAAACTAATTTTATACTGTCGCAAATTTTATGTGCGCCAGGGATTGCCTTTTCTATAGTAAATTTTTCAAAAACTAATTTTATACTGTCGCAAATTTTATGTGCGCCAGGGATTGCCTTTTCTATAGTAAATTATTCAAAAACTAATTTTATACTGTCGCAAATTTTAAATATCCCAGGGATTGCCTTTTCTATAGTAAATTATTCAAAAAATAATTTTATACTGTCGCAAATTTTATGTGCGCCAGGGATTGCCTTTTCTATAGTAAATAATTCAAAAAATAATTTTCAACTGTCACAAATTTTATGTGCGCCAGGGATTGCCTTTTCTATAGTAAATTATTCAAAAACTAATTTTCTACTGTCACAAATTTTAATTGCGCCAGGGATTGCCTTTTATATAGTAAATTATTCAAAAACTAATTTTCTACTGTCACAAATTTTAATTGCGCCAGGGATTGCCTTTTCTATAGTAAATTATTCAAAAAATAATTTTATACTGTCGCAAATTTAATTACGCCAGGGATTGCCTTTTATATAGTAAATTTTTCAAAAACTAATTTTATACTGTCGCAAATTTTAATTGCGCCAGGGATTGCCTTTTCTATAGTAAATTATTCAAAAACTAATTTTCTACTGTCACAAATTTTAATTGCGCCAGGGATTGCCTTTTATATAGTAAATTATTCAAAAACTAATTTTCTACTGTCACAAATTTTAATTGCGCCAGGGATTGCCTTTTCTATAGTAAATTATTCAAAAAATAATTTTATACTGTCGCAAATTTTATGTGCGCCAGGGATTGCCTTTTCTATAGTAAATTATTCAAAAACTAATTTTATACTGTCGCAAATTTTAAATATCCCAGGGATTGCCTTTTCTATAGTAAATTATTCAAAAAATAATTTTATACTGTCGCAAATTTTATGTGCGCCAGGGATTGCCTTTTCTATAGTAAATTATTCAAAAAATAATTTTCAACTGTCACAAATTTTATGTGCGCCAGGGATTGCCTTTTCTATAGTAAATTATTCAAAAACTAATTTTCTACTGTCACAAATTTTAATTGCGCCAGGGATTGCCTTTTATATAGTAAATTATTCAAAAACTAATTTTCTACTGTCACAAATTTTAATTGCGCCAGGGATTGCCTTTTCTATAGTAAATTATTCAAAAAATAATTTTATACTGTCGCAAATTTTAATTACGCCAGGGATTGCCTTTTATATAGTAAATTTTTCAAAAACTAATTTTATACTGTCGCAAATTTTAATTGCGCCAGGGATTGCCTTTTATATAGTAAATTTTTCAAAAACTAATTTTATACTGTCGCAAATTTTATGTGCGCCAGGGATTGCCTTTTCTATAGTAAATTTTTCAAAAACTAATTTTATACTGTCGCAAATTTTATGTGCGCCAGGGATTGCCTTTTCTATAGTAAATTATTCAAAAACTAATTTTATACTGTCGCAAATTTTAAATATCCCAGGGATTGCCTTTTCTATAGTAAATTATTCAAAAAATAATTTTATACTGTCGCAAATTTTATGTGCGCCAGGGATTGCCTTTTCTATAGTAAATTATTCAAAAAATAATTTTCAACTGTCACAAATTTTATGTGCGCCAGGGATTGCCTTTTCTATAGTAAATTATTCAAAAAATAATTTTCAACTGTCACAAATTTTAATTGCGCCAGGGATTGCCTTTTATATAGTAAATTATTCAAAAACTAATTTTCTACTGTCACAAATTTTAATTGCGCCAGGGATTGCCTTTTCTATAGTAAATTATTCAAAAAATAATTTTATACTGTCACAAATTTTAATTGCGCCAGGGATTGCCTTTTCTACAGTAAATTATTCAAAAAATAATTTTATACTGTCGCAAATTTTATGTGCGCCAGGGATTGCCTTTTATATAGTAAATTATTCAAAAAATAATTTTCTACTGTCGCAAATTTTAATTACGCCAGGGATTGCCTTTTATATAGTAAATTTTTCAAAAACTAATTTTATACTGTCGCAAATTTTATGTGCGCCAGGGATTGCCTTTTCTATAGTAAATTATTCAAAAAATAATTTTCTACTGTCGCAAATTTTAAATATCCCAGGGATTGCCTTTTCTATAGTAAATTATTCAAAAACTAATTTTATACTGTCGCAAATTTTAATTACGCCAGGGATTGCCTTTTATATAGTAAATTTTTCAAAAACTAATTTTATACTGTCGCAAATTTTAATTGCGCCAGGGATTGCCTTTTCTATAGTAAATTTTTCAAAAACTAATTTTATACTGTCGCAAATTTTATGTGCGCCAGGGATTGCCTTTTCTATAGTAAATTTTTCAAAAAACTAATTTTATACTGTCACAAATTTTAATTACGCCAGGGGATTGCCTTTTCTACAGTAAATTATTCAAAAACTAATTTTCTACTGTCGCAAATTTTAATTACGCCAGGGATTGCCTTTTATATAGTAAATTTTTCAAAAACTAATTTTATACTGTCGCAAATTTTATGTGCGCCAGGGATTGCCTTTTCTATAGTAAATTATTCAAAAAATAATTTTATACTGTCACAAATTTTAATTGCGCAGGGATTGCCTTTTCTATAGTAAATTATTCAAAAAATAATTTTATACTGTCGCAAATTTTAATTGCGCCAGGGATTGCCTTTTATATAGTAAATTATTCAAAAACTAATTTTCTACTGTCACAAATTTTAATTGCGCCAGGGATTGCCTTTTCTATAGTAAATTATTCAAAAAATAATTTTCTACTGTCGCAAATTTTAATTACGCAGGGATTGCCTTTTCTACAGTAAATTATTCAAAAACTAATTTTCTACTGTCGCAAATTTTAATTACGCCAGGGATTGCCTTTTATATAGTAAATTATTCAAAAAATAATTTTCTACTGTCGCAAATTTTATGTGCGCCAGGGATTGCCTTTTCTATAGTAAATTATTCAAAAAATAATTTTATACTGTCGCAAATTTTATGTGCGCCAGGGATTGCCTTTTCTATAGTAAATTATTCAAAAACTAATTTTATACTGTCGCAAATTTTAAATATCCCAGGGATTGCCTTTTCTATAGTAAATTATTCAAAAAATAATTTTCTACTGTCGCAAATTTTATGTGCGCCAGGGATTGCCTTTTCTATAGTAAATTATTCAAAAAATAATTTTCAACTGTCACAAATTTTATGTGCGCCAGGGATTGCCTTTTCTATAGTAAATTATTCAAAAACTAATTTTCTACTGTCACAAATTTTAATTGCGCCAGGGATTGCCTTTTATATAGTAAATTATTCAAAAACTAATTTTCTACTGTCACAAATTTTAATTGCGCCAGGGATTGCCTTTTCTATAGTAAATTATTCAAAAAATAATTTTATACTGTCGCAAATTTTAATTACGCCAGGGATTGCCTTTTCTATAGTAAATTATTCAAAAACTAATTTTATACTGTCGCAAATTTTAATTACGCCAGGGATTGCCTTTAATATAGTAAATTTTTCAAAAACTAATTTTATACTGTCGCAAATTTTAATTGCGCCAGGGATTGCCTTTTCTATAGTAAATTATTCAAAAACTAATTTTATACTGTCGCAAATTTTATGTGCGCCAGGGATTGCCTTTTTCTATAGTAAATTTTTCAAAACTAATTTTATACTGTCACAAATTTTAATTGCGCCAGGGATTGCCTTTTCTATAGTAAATTATTCAAAAAATAATTTTCTACTGTCACAAATTTTATGTGCGCCAGGGATTGCCTTTTATATAGTAAATTTTTCAAAAACTAATTTTATACTGTCGCAAATTTTAATTGCGCCAGGGATTGCCTTTTCTATAGTAAATTATTCAAAAAATAATTTTATACTGTCGCAAATTTTAATTACGCCAGGGATTGCCTTTTCTATAGTAAATTATTCAAAAAATAATTTTCTACTGTCGCAAATTTTATGTGCGCCAGGGATTGCCTTTTCTATAGTAAATTATTCAAAAAATAATTTTCAACTGTCACAAATTTTATGTGCGCCAGGGATTGCCTTTTCTATAGTAAATTATTCAAAAACTAATTTTCTACTGTCACAAATTTTAATTGCGCCAGGGATTGCCTTTTATATAGTAAATTACTCAAAAACTAATTTTCTACTGTCACAAATTTTAATTGCGCCAGGGATTGCCTTTTCTATAGTAAATTTTTCAAAAACTAATTTTCAACTGTCACAAATTTTATGTGCGCCAGGGATTGCCTTTTCTATAGTAAATTATTCAAAAACTAATTTTCTACTGTCACAAATTTTAATTGCGCCAGGGATTGCCTTTTCTATAGTAAATTATTCAAAAACTAATTTTATACTGTCGCAAATTTTAAATATCCCAGGGATTGCCTTTTCTATAGTAAATTATTCAAAAACTAATTTTATACTGTCGCAAATTTTAATTACGCCAGGGATTGCCTTTTATATAGTAAATTTTTCAAAAACTAATTTTCTACTGTCGCAAATTTTAATTGCGCCAGGGATTGCCTTTTCTATAGTAAATTTTTCAAAAACTAATTTTATACTGTCGCAAATTTTATGTGCGCCAGGGATTGCCTTTTCTGTAGTAAATTTTTCAAAAACTAATTTTATACTGTCACAAATTTTAATTACGCCAGGGATTGCCTTTTATATAGTAAATTATTCAAAAAATAATTTTATACTGTCACAAATTTTATGTGCGCCAGGGATTGCCTTTTATATAGTAAATTTTTCAAAAACTAATTTTATACTGTCGCAAATTTTAATTGCGCCAGGGATTGCCTTTTCTATAGTAAATTATTCAAAAAATAATTTTATACTGTCGCAAATTTTAATTACGCCAGGATTGCCTTTTCTATAGTAAATTATTCAAAAAATAATTTTATACTGTCACAAATTTTAATTGCGCCAGGGATTGCCTTTTCTATAGTAAATTATTCAAAAAATAATTTTCTACTGTCGCAAATTTTAAATATCCCAGGGATTGCCTTTTCTATAGTAAATTATTCAAAAACTAATTTTATACTGTCGCAAATTTTAATTACGCTAGGGATTGCCTTTTATATAGTAAATTTTTCAAAAACTAATTTTATACTGTCGCAAATTTTAATTGCGCCAGGGATTGCCTTTTCTATAGTAAATTTTTCAAAAACTAATTTTATACTGTCGCAAATTTTATGTGCGCCAGGGATTGCCTTTTCTATAGTAAATTTTTCAAAAACTAATTTTATACTGTCACAAATTTTAATTGCGCCAGGGATTGCCTTTTATATAGTAAATTTTTCAAAAACTAATTTTATACTGTCGCAAATTTTAATTACGCCAGGGATTGCCTTTTATATAGTAAATTATTCAAAAACTAATTTTATACTGTCGCAAATTTTATGTGCGCCAGGGATTGCCTTTTCTATAGTAAATTATTCAAAAAATAATTTTATACTGTCACAAATTTTAATTGCGCCAGGATTGCCTTTTCTATAGTAAATTATTCAAAAAATAATTTTATACTGTCGCAAATTTTAATTGCGCCAGGGATTGCCTTTTCTATAGTAAATTATTCAAAAAATAATTTTCTACTGTCGCAAATTTTAAATATCCCAGGGATTGCCTTTTCTACAGTAAATTATTCAAAAAATAATTTTCTACTGTCGCAAATTTTAATTGCGCCAGGGATTGCCTTTTCTATAGTAAATTATTCAAAAACTAATTTTATACTGTCGCAAATTTTATGTGCGCCAGGGATTGCCTTTTCTATAGTAAATTATTCAAAAAATAATTTTCAACTGTCACAAATTTTATGTGCGCCAGGGATTGCCTTTTCTATAGTAAATTATTCAAAAAATAATTTTCAACTGTCACAAATTTTAATTGCGCCAGGGATTGCCTTTTATATAGTAAATTATTCAAAAACTAATTTTATACTGTCGCAAATTTTAATTACGCCAGGGATTGCCTTTTCTATAGTAAATTATTCAAAAAATAATTTTCTACTGTCGCAAATTTTAATTACGCCAGGGATTGCCTTTTATATAGTAAATTTTTCAAAAACTAATTTTATACTGTCGCAAATTTTATGTGCGCCAGGGATTGCCTTTTCTATAGTAAATTATTCAAAAAATAATTTTCTACTGTCGCAAATTTTAAATATCCCAGGGATTGCCTTTTCTATAGTAAATTATTCAAAAACTAATTTTATACTGTCGCAAATTTTAATTACGCCAGGGATTGCCTTTTCTATAGTAAATTATTCAAAAAATAATTTTATACTGTCACAAATTTTAATTGCGCCAGGGATTGCCTTTTCTATAGTAAATTATTCAAAAAATAATTTTCTACTGTCGCAAATTTTAAATATCCCAGGATTGCCTTTTCTATAGTAAATTATTCAAAAACTAATTTTATACTGTCGCAAATTTTAAATATCCCAGGGATTGCCTTTTCTATAGTAAATTATTCAAAAACTAATTTTATACTGTCGCAAATTTTAATTACGCCAGGGATTGCCTTTTATATAGTAAATTTTTCAAAAACTAATTTTATACTGTCGCAAATTTTAATTGCGCCAGGGATTGCCTTTTTCTATAGTAAATTTTTCAAAAACTAATTTTATACTGTCGCAAATTTTATGTGCGCCAGGGATTGCCTTTTCTATAGTAAATTTTTCAAAAACTAATTTTATACTGTCACAAATTTTAATTACGCCAGGGATTGCCTTTTATATAGTAAATTATTCAAAAAATAATTTTATACTGTCACAAATTTTAATTGCGCCAGGGATTGCCTTTTATATAGTAAATTATTCAAAAACTAATTTTCTACTGTCACAAATTTTAATTGCGCCAGGGATTGCCTTTTCTATAGTAAATTATTCAAAAAATAATTTTATACTGTCACAAATTTTAATTGCGCCAGGGATTGCCTTTTCTACAGTAAATTATTCAAAAAATAATTTTATACTGTCGCAAATTTTATGTGCGCCAGGGATTGCCTTTTATATAGTAAATTATTCAAAAAATAATTTTCTACTGTCGCAAATTTTAATTACGCCAGGGATTGCCTTTTATATAGTAAATTTTTCAAAAACTAATTTTATACTGTCGCAAATTTTATGTGCGCCAGGGATTGCCTTTTCTATAGTAAATTATTCAAAAAATAATTTTCTACTGTCGCAAATTTTAAATATCCCAGGGATTGCCTTTTCTATAGTAAATTATTCAAAAACTAATTTTATACTGTCGCAAATTTTAATTACGCCAGGGATTGCCTTTTCTATAGTAAATTATTCAAAAAATAATTTTCAACTGTCACAAATTTTAATTGCGCCAGGGATTGACTTTTCTATAGTAAATTATTCAAAAACTAATTTTATACTGTCGCAAATTTTAATTACGCCAGGGATTGCCTTTTCTATAGTAAATTATTCAAAAACTAATTTTATACTGTCGCAAATTTTAATTACGCCAGGGATTGCCTTTTATATAGTAAATTTTTCAAAAACTAATTTTATACTGTCGCAAATTTTAATTGCGCCAGGGATTGCCTTTTCTATAGTAAATTATTCAAAAAATAATTTTATACTGTCACAAATTTTAATTGCGCCAGGGATTGCCTTTTCTATAGTAAATTATTCAAAAAATAATTTTCTACTGTCGCAAATTTTAAATATCCCAGGGATTGCCTTTTCTATAGTAAATTATTCAGAAACTAATTTTATACTGTCGCAAATTTTAATTACGCCAGGGATTGCCTTTTATATAGTAAATTTTTCAAAAACTAATTTTATACTGTCGCAAATTTTAATTGCGCCAGGGATTGCCTTTTCTATAGTAAATTTTTCAAAAACTAATTTTATACTGTCGCAAATTTTATGTGCGCCAGGGATTGCCTTTTCTATAGTAAATTTTTCAAAAACTAATTTTATACTGTCACAAATTTTAATTGCGCCAGGGATTGCCTTTTATATAGTAAATTTTTCAAAAACTAATTTTATACTGTCGCAAATTTTAATTACGCCAGGGATTGCCTTTTATATAGTAAATTATTCAAAAACTAATTTTATACTGTCGCAAATTTTATGTGCGCCAGGGATTGCCTTTTATATAGTAAATTTTTCAAAAACTAATTTTATACTGTCGCAAATTTTAATTACGCCAGGGATTGCCTTTTCTATAGTAAATTATTCAAAAAATAATTTTCAACTGTCACAAATTTTATGTGCGCCAGGGATTGCCTTTTCTATAGTAAATTATTCAAAAAATAATTTTCAACTGTCACAAATTTTAATTGCGCCAGGGATTGCCTTTTATATAGTAAATTATTCAAAAACTAATTTTATACTGTCGCAAATTTTAATTACGCCAGGGATTGCCTTTTCTATAGTAAATTATTCAAAAAATAATTTTCTACTGTCGCAAATTTTAATTACGCCAGGGATTGCCTTTTATATAGTAAATTTTTCAAAAACTAATTTTATACTGTCGCAAATTTTATGTGCGCCAGGGATTGCCTTTTCTATAGTAAATTATTCAAAAACTAATTTTATACTGTCGCAAATTTTAATTACGCCAGGGATTGCCTTTTATATAGTAAATTTTTCAAAAACTAATTTTATACTGTCGCAAATTTTAATTGCGCCAGGGATTGCCTTTTCTATAGTAAATTTTTCAAAAACTAATTTTATACTGTCGCAAATTTTATGTGCGCCAGGGATTGCCTTTTCTATAGTAAATTTTTCAAAAACTAATTTTATACTGTCACAAATTTTAATTACGCCAGGGATTGCCTTTTATATAGTAAATTATTCAAAAAATAATTTTATACTGTCACAAATTTTAATTGCGCCAGGGATTGCCTTTTCTATAGTAAATTATTCAAAAAATAATTTTATACTGTCACAAATTTTAATTGCGCCAGGGATTGCCTTTTATATAGTAAATTATTCAAAAACTAATTTTCTACTGTCACAAATTTTAATTGCGCCAGGGATTGCCTTTTCTATAGTATATTATTCAAAAAATAATTTTATACTGTCACAAATTTTAATTGCGCCAGGGATTGCCTTTTCTACAGTAAATTATTCAAAAAATAATTTTATACTGTCGCAAATTTTATGTGCGCCAGGGATTGCCTTTTATATAGTAAATTATTCAAAAAATAATTTTCTACTGTCGCAAATTTTAATTACGCCAGGGATTGCCTTTTATATAGTAAATTTTTCAAAAACTAATTTTATACTGTCGCAAATTTTATGTGCGCCAGGGATTGCCTTTTCTATAGTAAATTATTCAAAAAATAATTTTCTACTGTCGCAAATTTTAAATATCCCAGGGATTGCCTTTTCTATAGTAAATTATTCAAAAACTAATTTTATACTGTCGCAAATTTTAATTACGCCAGGGATTGCCTTTTCTATAGTAAATTATTCAAAAAATAATTTTATACTGTCACAAATTTTAATTGCGCCAGGGATTGCCTTTTCTATAGTAAATTATTCAAAAAATTATTTTCTACTGTCGCAAATTTTAATTACGCCAGGGATTGCCTTTTCTATAGTAAATTATTCAAAAAATAATTTTATACTGTCACAAATTTTAATTGCGCCAGGGATTGCCTTTTCTATAGTAAATTATTCAAAAAATAATTTTCTACTGTCGCAAATTTTAAATATCCCAGGGATTGCCTTTTCTATAGTAAATTATTCAAAAACTAATTTTATACTGTCGCAAATTTTAATTACGCCAGGGATTGCCTTTTATATAGTAAATTTTTCAAAAACTAATTTTATACTGTCGCAAATTTTAATTGCGCCAGGGATTGCCTTTTCTATAGTAAATTTTTCAAAAACTAATTTTATACTGTCGCAAATTTTATGTGCGCCAGGGATTGCCTTTTCTATAGTAAATTATTCAAAAACTAATTTTATACTGTCGCAAATTTTATGTGCGCCAGGGATTGCCTTTTCTATAGTAAATTATTCAAAAAATAATTTTCAACTGTCACAAATTTTAATTGCGCCAGGGATTGCCTTTTATATAGTAAATTATTCAAAAACTAATTTTCTACTGTCACAAATTTTAATTGCGCCAGGGATTGCCTTTTCTATAGTAAATTATTCAAAAACTAATTTTATACTGTCGCAAATTTTATGTGCGCCAGGGATTGCCTTTTCCATAGTAAATTTTTCAAAAACTAATTTTATACTGTCACAAATTTTAATTGCGCCAGGGATTGCCTTTTCTATAGTAAATTATTCAAAAAATAATTTTCAACTGTCACAAATTTTATGTGCGCCAGGGGATTGCCTTTTCTATAGTAAATTATTCAAAAAATAATTTTCAACTGTCACAAATTTTAATTGCGCCAGGGATTGCCTTTTATATAGTAAATTTTTCAAAACTAATTTTATACTGTCGCAAATTTTAATTGCGCCAGGGATTGCCTTTTATATAGTAAATTATTCAAAAAATAATTTTCTACTGTCGCAAATTTTAATTGCGCCAGGGATTGACTTTTCTATAGTAAATTATTCAAAAAATAATTTTCTACTGTCGCAAATTTTAAATATCCCAGGGATTGCCTTTTATATAGTAAATTTTTCAAAAACTAATTTTATACTGTCGCAAATTTTAATTGCGCCAGGGATTGCCTTTTATATAGTAAATTATTCAAAAACTAATTTTATACTGTCGCAAATTTTAATTGCGCCAGGGATTGCCTTTTCTATAGTAAATTATTCAAAAAATAATTTTATACTGTCGCAAATTTTAATTACGCCAGGGATTGCCTTTTCTATAGTAAATTATTCAAAAAATAATTTTATACTGTCACAAATTTTAATTGCGCCAGGGATTGCCTTTTCTATAGTAAATTATTCAAAAAATAATTTTCTACTGTCGCAAATTTTAAATATCCCAGGGATTGCCTTTTCTATAGTAAATTATTCAAAAACTAATTTTATACTGTCGCAAATTTAATTACGCCAGGGATTGCCTTTTATATAGTAAATTTTTCAAAAACTAATTTTATACTGTCGCAAATTTTAATTGCGCCAGGGATTGCCTTTTCTATAGTAAATTTTTCAAAAACTAATTTTATACTGTCGCAAATTTTATGTGCGCCAGGGATTGCCTTTTCTATAGTAAATTTTTCAAAAACTAATTTTATACTGTCACAAATTTTAATTGCGCCAGGGATTGCCTTTTATATAGTAAATTTTTCAAAAACTAATTTTATACTGTCGCAAATTTTAATTACGCCAGGGATTGCCTTTTATATAGTAAATTATTCAAAAACTAATTTTATACTGTCACAAATTTTAATTGCGCCAGGGATTGCCTTTTATATAGTAAATTTTTCAAAAACTAATTTTATACTGTCGCAAATTTTAATTACGCCAGGGATTGCCTTTTCTATAGTAAATTATTCAAAAAATAATTTTCAACTGTCACAAATTTTATGTGCGCCAGGGATTGCCTTTTCTATAGTAAATTATTCAAAAAATAATTTTCAACTGTCACAAATTTTAATTGCGCCAGGGATTGCCTTTTATATAGTAAATTATTCAAAAACTAATTTTATACTGTCGCAAATTTTAATTACGCCAGGGATTGCCTTTTCTATAGTAAATTATTCAAAAATAATTTTCTACTGTCGCAAATTTTAATTACGCCAGGGATTGCCTTTTATATAGTAAATTTTTCAAAAACTAATTTTATACTGTCGCAAATTTTATGTGCGCCAGGGATTGCCTTTTCTATAGTAAATTATTCAAAAAATAATTTTCTACTGTCGCAAATTTTAAATATCCCAGGGATTGCCTTTTCTATAGTAAATTATTCAAAAACTAATTTTATACTGTCGCAAATTTTAATTACGCCAGGGATTGCCTTTTCTATAGTAAATTATTCAAAAAATAATTTTATACTGTCACAAATTTTAATTGCGCCAGGGATTGCCTTTTCTATAGTAAATTATTCAAAAAATAATTTTCTACTGTCGCAAATTTTAAATATCCCAGGGATTGCCTTTTCTATAGTAAATTATTCAAAAACTAATTTTCAACTGTCACAAATTTTAAATATCCCAGGGATTGCCTTTTCTATAGTAAATTATTCAAAAAATAATTTTATACTGTCGCAAATTTTAATTACGCCAGGGATTGCCTTTTATATAGTAAATTTTTCAAAAACTAATTTTATACTGTCGCAAAATTTTAATTGCGCCAGGGATTGCCTTTTCATATAGTAAATTTTTCAAAAACTAATTTTATACTGTCGCAAATTTTAATTGCGCCAGGGATTGCCTTTTCTATAGTAAATTATTCAAAAAATAATTTTATACTGTCGCAAATTTTAATTACGCCAGGGATTGCCTTTTCTATAGTAAATTATTCAAAAAATAATTTTCTACTGTCGCAAATTTTATGTGCGCCAGGGATTGCCTTTTCTATAGTAAATTATTCAAAAAATAATTTTCAACTGTCACAAATTTTATGTGCGCCAGGGATTGCCTTTTCTATAGTAAATTATTCAAAAACTAATTTTCTACTGTCACAAATTTTAATTGCGCCAGGGATTGCCTTTTATATAGTAAATTATTCAAAAAATAATTTTATACTGTCACAAATTTTAATTGCGCCAGGGATTGCCTTTTCTATAGTAAATTATTCAAAAAATAATTTTCTACTGTCGCAAATTTTAAATATCCCAGGGATTGCCTTTTCTATAGTAAATTATTCAAAAACTAATTTTATACTGTCGCAAATTTTAATTACGCCAGGGATTTCCTTTTATATAGTAAATTTTTCAAAAACTAATTTTATACTGTCGCAAATTTTAATTGCGCCAGGGATTGCCTTTTCTATAGTAAATTATTGAAAAACTAATTTTATACTGTCGCAAATTTTATGTGCGCCAGGGATTGCCTTTTCTATAGTAAATTTTTCAAAAACTAATTTTATACTGTCACAAATTTTAATTGCGCCAGGGATTGCCTTTTCTATAGTAAATTATTCAAAAAATAATTTTCTACTGTCACAAATTTTATGTGCGCCAGGGATTGCCTTTTATATAGTAAATTTTTCAAAAACTAATTTTATACTGTCGCAAATTTTAATTGCGCCAGGGATTGCCTTTTCTATAGTAAATTATTCAAAAAATAATTTTATACTGTCGCAAATTTTAATTACGCCAGGGATTGCCTTTTCTATAGTAAATTATTCAAAAAATAATTTTCTACTGTCGCAAATTTTATGTGCGCCAGGGATTGCCTTTTCTATAGTAAATTATTCAAAAAATAATTTTCAACTGTCACAAATTTTATGTGCGCCAGGGATTGCCTTTTCTATAGTAAATTATTCAAAAACTAATTTTCTACTGTCACAAATTTTAATTGCGCCAGGGATTGCCTTTTATATAGTAAATTATTCAAAAAATAATTTTATACTGTCACAAATTTTAATTGCGCCAGGGATTGCCTTTTCTATAGTAAATTATTCAAAAAATAATTTTCTACTGTCGCAAATTTTAAATATCCCAGGGATTGCCTTTTCTATAGTAAATTATTCAAAAACTAATTTTATACTGTCGCAAATTTTAATTACGCCAGGGATTGCCTTTTATATAGTAAATTTTTCAAAAACTAATTTTATACTGTCGCAAATTTTAATTGCGCCAGGGATTGCCTTTTCTATAGTAAATTATTCAAAAACTAATTTTATACTGTCGCAAATTTTATGTGCGCCAGGGATTGCCTTTTCTATAGTAAATTTTTCAAAAACTAATTTTATACTGTCACAAATTTTAATTGCGCCAGGGATTGCCTTTTCTATAGTAAATTATTCAAAAAATAATTTTCTACTGTCACAAATTTTATGTGCGCCAGGGATTGCCTTTTATATAGTAAATTTTTCAAAAACTAATTTTATACTGTCGCAAATTTTAATTGCGCCAGGGATTACCTTTTCTATAGTAAATTATTCAAAAAATAATTTTATACTGTCGCAAATTTTAATTACGCCAGGGATTGCCTTTTCTATAGTAAATTATTCAAAAAATAATTTTCTACTGTCGCAAATTTTATGTGCGCCAGGGATTGCCTTTTCTATAGTAAATTATTCAAAAAATAATTTTCAACTGTCACAAATTTTATGTGCGCCAGGGATTGCCTTTTCTATAGTAAATTATTCAAAAACTAATTTTCTACTGTCACAAATTTTATGTGCGCCAGGGATTGCCTTTTATATAGTAAATTTTTCAAAAACTAATTTTATACTGTCGCAAATTTTAATTGCGCCAGGGCTTGCCTTTTCTATAGTAAATTATTCAAAAAATAATTTTATACTGTCGCAAATTTTAATTACGCCAGGGATTGCCTTTTCTATAGTAAATTATTCAAAAAATAATTTTATACTGTCACAAATTTTAATTGCGCCAGGGATTGCCTTTTCTATAGTAAATTATTCAAAAAATAATTTTCTACTGTCGCAAATTTTAAATATCCCAGGGATTGCCTTTTCTATAGTAAATTATTCAAAAACTAATTTTCAACTGTCACAAATTTTAATTGCGCCAGGGATTGCCTTTTCTATAGTAAATTTTTCAAAAACTAATTTTATACTGTCGCAAATTTTAATTGCGCCAGGGATTGCCTTTTCTATAGTAAATTATTCAAAAAATAATTTTCTACTGTCGCAAATTTTATGTGCGCCAGGGATTGCCTTTTCTATAGTAAATTATTCAAAAAATAATTTTCAACTGTCACAAATTTTATGTGCGCCAAGGATTGCCTTTTCTATAGTAAATTATTCAAAAACTAATTTTCTACTGTCACAAATTTTATGTGCGCCAGGGATTGCCTTTTATATAGTAAATTTTTCAAAAACTAATTTTATACTGTCGCAAATTTTAATTGCGCCAGGGATTGCCTTTTCTATAGTAAATTATTCAAAAAATAATTTTATACTGTCGCAAATTTTAATTACGCCAGGGATTGCCTTTTCTATAGTAAATTATTCAAAAAATAATTTTATACTGTCACAAATTTTAATTGCGCCAGGGATTGCCTTTTCTATAGTAAATTATTCAAAAAATAATTTTCTACTGTCGCAAATTTTAAATATCCCAGGGATTGCCTTTTCTATAGTAAATTATTCAAAAACTAATTTTCAACTGTCACAAATTTTAATTGCGCCAGGGATTGCCTTTTCTATAGTAAATTTTTCAAAAACTAATTTTATACTGTCGCAAATTTTAATTGCGCCAGGGATTGCCTTTTCTATAGTAAATTATTCAAAAAATAATTTTCTACTGTCGCAAATTTTAATTGCGCCAGGGATTGCCTTTTCTATAGTAAATTATTCAAAAACTAATTTTATACTGTCGCAAATTTTATGTGCGCCAGGGATTGCCTTTTCTATAGTAAATTATTCAAAAAATAATTTTCAACTGTCACAAATTTTATGTGCGCCAGGGATTGCCTTTTCTATAGTAAATTATTCAAAAAATAATTTTCAACTGTCACAAATTTTAATTGCGCCAGGGATTGCCTTTTCTATAGTAAATTATTCAAAAAATAATTTTCAACTGTCACAAATTTTATGTGCGCCAGGGATTGCCTTTTCTATAGTAAATTATTCAAAAACTAATTTTCTACTGTCACAAATTTTAATTGCGCCAGGGATTGCCTTTTCTATAGTAAATTATTCAAAAACTAATTTTATACTGTCGCAAATTTTATGTGCGCCAGGGATTGCCTTTTCTATAGTAAATTTTTCAAAAACTAATTTTATACTGTCACAAATTTTAATTGCGCCAGGGATTGCCTTTTCTATAGTAAATTATTCAAAAAATAATTTTCAACTGTCACAAATTTTATGTGCGCCAGGGATTGCCTTTTCTATAGTAAATTATTCAAAAAATAATTTTCAACTGTCACAAATTTTAATTGCGCCAGGGATTGCCTTTTATATAATAAATTTTTCAAAAACTAATTTTATACTGTCGCAAATTTTAATTGCGCCAGGGATTGCCTTTTCTATAGTAAATTTTTCAAAAACTAATTTTATACTGTCGCAAATTTTATGTGCGCCAGGGATTGCCTTTTCTATAGTAAATTATTCAAAAACTAATTTTATACTGTCGCAAATTTTATGTGCGCCAGGGATTGCCTTTTCTATAGTAAATTATTCAAAAAATAATTTTCAACTGTCACAAATTTTAATTGCGCCAGGGATTGCCTTTTATATAGTAAATTATTCAAAAACTAATTTTATACTGTCGCAAATTTTATGTGCGCCAGGGATTGCCTTTTCTATAGTAAATTATTCAAAAAATAATTTTCAACTGTCACAAATTTTATGTGCGCCAGGGATTGCCTTTTCTATAGTAAATTATTCAAAAAATAATTTTCAACTGTCACAAATTTTAATTGCGCCAGGGATTGCCTTTTATATAGTAAATTATTCAAAAAATAATTTTATACTGTCGCAAATTTTATGTGCGCCAGGGATTGCCTTTTCTATAGTAAATTATTCAAAAAATAATTTTCAACTGTCACAAATTTTATGTGCGCCAGGGATTGCCTTTTCTATAGTAAATTATTCAAAAACTAATTTTCTACTGTCACAAATTTTAATTGCGCCAGGGATTGCCTTTTATATAGTAAATTATTCAAAAACTAATTTTCTACTGTCACAAATTTTAATTGCGCCAGGGATTGCCTTTTCTATAGTAAATTATTCAAAAAATAATTTTCTACTGTCGCAAATTTTAAATATCCCAGGGATTGCCTTTTCTATAGTAAATTTTTCAAAAACTAATTTTATACTGTCGCAAATTTTATGTGCGCCAGGGATTGCCTTTTCTATAGTAAATTATTCAAAAAATAATTTTCAACTGTCACAAATTTTAATTGCGCCAGGGATTGCCTTTTATATAGTAAATTATTCAAAAACTAATTTTCTACTGTCACAAATTTTAATTGCGCCAGGGATTGCCTTTTCTATAGTAAATTATTCAAAAAATAATTTTCAACTGTCACAAATTTTAATTGCGCCAGGGATTGCCTTTTATATAGTAAATTATTCAAAAACTAATTTTCTACTGTCACAAATTTTAATTGCGCCAGGGATTGCCTTTTCTATAGTAAATTATTCAAAAAATAATTTTCTACTGTCGCAAATTTTAATTACGCCAGGGATTGCCTTTTCTACAGTAAATTATTCAAAAACTAATTTTCTACTGTCGCAAATTTTAATTACGCCAGGGATTGCCTTTTATATAGTAAATTATTCAAAAACTAATTTTATACTGTCGCAAATTTTAAATATCCCAGGGATTGCCTTTTCTACAGTAAATTATTCAAAAAATAATTTTCAACTGTCACAAATTTTAATTGCGCCAGGGATTGCCTTTTCTATAGTAAATTTTTCAAAAACTAATTTTATACTGTCGCAAATTTTATGTGCGCCAGGGATTGCCTTTTCTACAGTAAATTATTCAAAAAATAATTTTATACTGTCGCAAATTTTAAATATCCCAGGGATTGCCTTTTCTACAGTAAATTATTCAAAAAATAATTTTCTACTGTCGCAAATTTTAATTACGCCAGGGATTGCCTTTTATATAGTAAATTATTCAAAAAATAATTTTCTACTGTCGCAAATTTTAATTGCGCCAGGGATTGCCTTTTATATAGTAAATTATTCAAAAAATAATTTTCTACTGTCGCAAATTTTAATTGCGCCAGGGATTGCCTTTTCTATAGTAAATTTTTCAAAAACTAATTTTCTACTGTCACAAATTTTAATTGCGCCAGGGATTGACTTTTCTATAGTAAATTATTCAAAAAATAATTTTTTACTGTCGCAAATTTTATGTGCGCCAGGGATTGCCTTTTCTATAGTAAATTATTCAAAAACTAATTTTATACTGTCGCAAATTTTAAATATCCCAGGGATTGCCTTTTCTACAGTAAATTATTCAAAAAATAATTTTATACTGTCACAAATTTTATGTGCGCCAGGGATTGCCTTTTCTATAGTAAATTATTCAAAAAATAATTTTATACTGTCGCAAATTTTAAATATCCCAGGGATTGCCTTTTCTATAGTAAATTATTCAAAAAATAATTTTCAACTGTCGCAAATTTTAAATATCCCAGGGATTGCCTTTTCTACAGTAAATTATTCAAAAAATAATTTTCTACTGTCGCAAATTTTAATTACGCCAGGGATTGCCTTTTATATAGTAAATTATTCAAAAAATAATTTTCTACTGTCGCAAATTTTAATTGCGCCAGGGATTGCCTTTTATATAGTAAATTATTCAAAAAATAATTTTCTACTGTCGCAAATTTTAATTGCGCCAGGGATTGCCTTTTCTATAGTAAATTTTTCAAAAACTAATTTTCTACTGTCGCAAATTTTATGTGCGCCAGGGATTGCCTTTTCTACAGTAAATTATTCAAAAAATAATTTTATACTGTCGCAAATTTTAATTGCGCCAGGGATTGCCTTTTCTATAGTAAATTATTCAAAAACTAATTTTATACTGTCGCAAATTTTAATTGCGCCAGGGATTGCCTTTTCTACAGTAAATTATTCAAAAAATAATTTTTTACTGTCGCAAATTTTAATTACGCCAGGGATTGCCTTTTATATAGTAAATTATTCAAAAAATAATTTTATACTGTCGCAAATTTTAATTGCGCCAGGGATTGACTTTTCTATAGTAAATTATTCAAAAACTAATTTTATACTGTCACAAATTTTAATTGCGCCAGGGATTGCCTTTTCTACAGTAAATTATTCAAAAAATAATTTTTTACTGTCGCAAATTTTAAATATTCCAGGGATTGCCTTTTATATAGTAAATTATTCAAAAAATAATTTTCTACTGTCGCAAATTTTAATTGCGCCAGGGATTGCCTTTTCTATAGTAAATTATTCAAAAACTAATTTTATACTGTCGCAAATTTTAATTGCGCCAGGGATTGCCTTTTCTACAGTAAATTATTCAAAAAATAATTTTTTACTGTCGCAAATTTTATGTGCGCCAGGGATTGCCTTTTCTATAGTAAATTATTCAAAAACTAATTTTATACTGTCGCAAATTTTATGTGCGCCAGGGATTGCCTTTTCTATAGTAAATTTTTCAAAAACTAATTTTATACTGTCGCAAATTTTATGTGCGCCAGGGATTGACTTTTCTACAGTAAATTATTCAAAAAATAATTTTATACTGTCGCAAATTTTATGTGCGCCAGGGATTGCCTTTTCTATAGTAAATTTTTCAAAAAATAATTTTATACTGTCGCAAATTTTAATTACGCCAGGGATTGCCTTTTATATAGTAAATTATTCAAAAACTAATTTTATACTGTCGCAAATTTTAATTGCGCCAGGGATTGCCTTTTCTATAGTAAATTATTCAAAAAATAATTTTATACTGTCGCAAATTTTATGTGCGCCAGGGATTGCCTTTTCTATAGTAAATTTTTCAAAAAATAATTTTATACTGTCGCAAATTTTAATTACGCCAGGGATTGCCTTTTATATAGTAAATTATTCAAAAACTAATTTTATACTGTCGCAAATTTTAATTGCGCCAGGGATTGCCTTTTCTATAGTAAATTTTTCAAAAAATAATTTTATACTGTCGCAAATTTTATGTGCGCCAGGGATTGACTTTTCTATAGTAAATTATTCAAAAAATAATTTTATACTGTCACAAATTTTAATTACGCCAGGGATTGCCTTTTCTATAGTAAATTATTCAAAAAATAATTTTATACTGTCGCAAATTTTATGTGCGCCAGGGATTGACTTTTCTACAGTAAATTATTCAAAAAATAATTTTATACTGTCACAAATTTTATGTGCGCCAGGGATTGCCTTTTCTATAGTAAATTTTTCAAAAAATAATTTTATACTGTCGCAAATTTTAATTACGCCAGGGATTGCCTTTTATATAGTAAATTATTCAAAAACTAATTTTATACTGTCGCAAATTTTAATTGCGCCAGGGATTGCCTTTTCTATAGTAAATTTTTCAAAAACTAATTTTATACTGTCGCAAATTTTATGTGCGCCAGGGATTGACTTTTCTACAGTAAATTATTCAAAAAAAAATTTTATACTGTCGCAAATTTTATGTGCGCCAGGGATTGCCTCTTCTATAGTAAATTTTTCAAAAAATAATTTTATACTGTCGCAAATTTTAATTACGCCAGGGATTGCCTTTTATATAGTAAATTATTCAAAAACGAATTTTATACTGTCGCAAATTTTAATTGCGCCAGGGATTGCCTTTTCTATAGTAAATTATTCAAAAAATAATTTTATACTGTCGCAAATTTTATGTGCGCCAGGGATTGCCTTTTCTATAGTAAATTATTCAAAAAATAATTTTATACTGTCACAAATTTTAATTACGCCAGGGATTGCCTTTTATATAGTAAATTATTCAAAAAATAATTTTCTACTGTCGCAAATTTTAAATATCCCAGTAGAAAATTAGTTTTTGAATAATTTACTATAGAAAAGTCAATCCCTGGCGCAATTAAAATTTGTGACAGTAGAAAATTAGTTTTTGAATAATTTACTATAGAAAAGGCAATCCCTGGCGCAATTAAAATTTGTGACAGTATAAAATTATTTTTTGAATAATTTACTATAGAAAAGGCAATCCCTGGGATATTTAAAATTTGTGACAGTATAAAATTATTTTTTGAATAATTTACTGTAGAAAAGGCAATCCCTGGCGCAATTAAAATTTGCGACAGTATAAAATTATTTTTTGAATAATTTACTGTAGAAAAGGCAATCCCTGGGATATTTAAAATTTGTGACAGTATAAAATTATTTTTTGAATAATTTACTATATAAAAGGCAATCCCTGGGATATTTAAAATTTGCGACAGTATAAAATTATTTTTTGAATAATTTACTATATAAAAGGCAATCCCTGGCGCAATTAAAATTTGTGACAGTAGAAAATTAGTTTTTGAATAATTTACTATAGAAAAGGCAATCCCTGGCGCAATTAAAATTTGTGACAGTATAAAATTATTTTTTGAATAATTTACTATAGAAAAGGCAATCCCTGGGATATTTAAAATTTGTGACAGTATAAAATTATTTTTTGAATAATTTACTGTAGAAAAGGCAATCCCTGGCGCAATTAAAATTTGCGACAGTATAAAATTTTCTACTGTCACAAATTTTAATTGCGCCAGGGATTGCCTTTTATATAGTAAATTATTCAAAAAATAATTTTATACTGTCGCAAATTTTAAATATCCCAGGGATTGCCTTTTCTATAGTAAATTATTCAAAAAATAATTTTATACTGTCACAAATTTTAAATATCCCAGGGATTGCCTTTTATATAGTAAATTATTCAAAAACTAATTTTCAACTGTCACAAATTTTTAATATCCCAGGGATTGCCTTTTATATAGTAAATTTTTCAAAAACTAATTTTATACTGTCGCAAATTTTAAATATCCCAGGGATTGCCTTTTCTATAGTAAATTATTCAAAAAATAATTTTATACTGTCACAAATTTTAATTGCGCCAGGGATTGCCTTTTCTATAGTAAATTATTCAAAAAATAATTTTCTACTGTCGCAAATTTTAAATATCCCAGGGATTGCCTTTTCTACAGTAAATTATTCAAAAAATAATTTTATACTGTCGCAAATTTTAATTACGCCAGGGATTGCTGCCTTTTATATAGTAAATTATTCAAAAAATAATTTTCTACTGTCGCAAATTTTAATTACGCCAGGGATTGCCTTTTCTATAGTAAATTATTCAAAAAATAATTTTATACTGTCGCAAATTTTAAATATCCCAGGGATTGCCTTTTCTACAGTAAATTATTCAAAAAATAATTTTATACTGTCGCAAATTTTAATTACGCCAGGGATTGCCTTTTCTATAGTAAATTATTCAAAAAATAATTTTCAACTGTCACAAATTTTAAATATCCCAGGGATTGCCTTTTATATAGTAAATTATTCAAAAAATAATTTTCTACTGTCGCTAATTTTAAATATCCCAGGGATTGCCTTTTATATAGTAAATTATTCAAAAAATAATTTTCTACTGTCGCAAATTTTAATTACGCCAGGGATTGCCTTTTCTATAGTAAATTATTCAAAAAATAATTTTCTACTGTCGCAAATTTTAAATATCCCAGGGATTGCCTTTTATATAGTAAATTATTCAAAAACTAATTTTCAACTGTCACAAATTTTAAATATCCCAGGGATTGCCTTTTATATAGTAAATTATTCAAAAAATAATTTCCTACTGTCGCAAATTTTATGTGCGCCAGGGATTGCCTTTTCTATAGTAAATTATTCAAAAAATAATTTTCTACTGTCGCAAATTTTAATTACGCCAGGGATTGCCTTTTATATAGTAAATTATTCAAAAAATAATTTTATACTGTCGCAAATTTTAATTACGCCAGGGATTGCCTTTTATATAGTAAATTATTCAAAAAAAATTTTCTACTGTCGCAAATTTTAATTACGCCAGGGATTGCCTTTTATATAGTAAATTATTCAAAAAATAATTTTCTACTGTCGCAAATTTTAATTACGCCAGGGATTACCTTTTCTATAGTAAATTATTCAAAAAATAATTTTATACTGTCGCAAATTTTAATTACGCCAGGGATTGCCTTTTCTATAGTAAATTATTCAAAAAATAATTTTATACTGTCGCAAATTTTAATTACGCCAGGGATTGCCTTTTCTATAGTAAATTATTCAAAAACTAATTTTATACTGTCGCAAATTTTAATTACGCCAGGGATTGCCTTTTCTATAGTAAATTATTCAAAAAATAATTTTATACTGTCGCAAATTTTAAATATCCCAGGGATTGCCTTTTCTACAGTAAATTATTCAAAAAATAATTTTCTACTGTCGCAAATTTTAATTACGCCAGGGATTGCCTTTTATATAGTAAATTATTCAAAAAATAATTTTCTACTGTCGCAAATTTTAAATATCCCAGGGATTGCCTTTTCTATAGTAAATTATTCAAAAAATAATTTTATACTGTCACAAATTTTAATTACGCCAGGGATTGCCTTTTATATAGTAAATTTTTCAAAAACTAATTTTATACTGTCGCAAATTTTAATTGCGCCAGGGATTGCCTTTTATATAGTAAATTATTCAAAAAATAATTTTTTACTGTCGCAAATTTTAATTGCGCCAGGGATTGCCTTTTCTATAGTAAATTATTCAAAAAATAATTTTATACTGTCGCAAATTTTAAATATCCCAGGGATTGCCTTTTCTACAGTAAATTATTCAAAAAATAATTTTATACTGTCACAAATTTTAATTGCGCCAGGGATTGCCTTTTCTATAGTAAATTATTCAAAAAATAATTTTATACTGTCACAAATTTTAATTACGCCAGGGATTGCCTTTTATATAGTAAATTATTCAAAAAATAATTTTCTACTGTCGCAAATTTTAAATATCCCAGGGATTGCCTTTTCTACAGTAAATTATTCAAAAAATAATTTTATACTGTCACAAATTTTAATTGCGCCAGGGATTGCCTTTTCTATAGTAAATTATTCAAAAAATAATTTTATACTGTCGCAAATTTTAAATATCCCAGGGATTGCCTTTTCTACAGTAAATTATTCAAAAAATAATTTTATACTGTCGCAAATTTTAATTACGCCAGGGATTGCCTTTTCTATAGTAAATTATTCAAAAAATAATTTTATACTGTCGCAAATTTTAATTACGCCAGGGATTGCCTTTTCTACAGTAAATTATTCAAAAAATAATTTTATACTGTCGCAAATTTTAATTGCGCCAGGGATTGACTTTTCTATAGTAAATTATTCAAAAAATAATTTTATACTGTCGCAAATTTTAAATATCCCAGGGATTGCCTTTTCTATAGTAAATTATTCAAAAAATAATTTTCTACTGTCGCAAATTTTAATTACGCCAGGGATTGCCTTTTATATAGTAAATTATTCAAAAAATAATTTTATACTGTCGCAAATTTTAAATATCCCAGGGATTGCCTTTTCTACAGTAAATTATTCAAAAAATAATTTTCTACTGTCGCAAATTTTAATTACGCCAGGGATTGCCTTTTATATAGTAAATTATTCAAAAAATAATTTTATACTGTCGCAAATTTTAATTACGCCAGGGATTGCCTTTTCTATAGTAAATTATTCAAAAACTAATTTTATACTGTCGCAAATTTTAATTACGCCAGGGATTGCCTTTTCTATAGTAAATTATTCAAAAAATAATTTTATACTGTCGCAAATTTTAATTACGCCAGGGATTGCCTTTTCTATAGTAAATTATTCAAAAAAAAATTTTATACTGTCGCAAATTTTAATTACGCCAGGGATTGCCTTTTCTATAGTAAATTATTCAAAAACTAATTTTATACTGTCGCAAATTTTAATTACGCCAGGGATTGCCTTTTCTATAGTAAATTATTCAAAAAATAATTTTATACTGTCGCAAATTTTAATTGCGCCAGGGATTGCCTTTTCTACAGTAAATTATTCAAAAAATAATTTTATACTGTCGCAAATTTTATGTGCGCCAGGGATTGCCTTTTCTATAGTAAATTTTTCAAAAAATAATTTTATACTGTCGCAAATTTTAATTACGCCAGGGATTGCCTTTTATATAGTAAATTATTCAAAAAATAATTTTATACTGTCGCAAATTTTAAATATCCCAGGGATTGCCTTTTCTACAGTAAATTATTCAAAAAATAATTTTCTACTGTCGCAAATTTTAATTACGCCAGGGATTGCCTTTTATATAGTAAATTATTCAAAAAATAATTTTATACTGTCGCAAATTTTAAATATCCCAGGGATTGCCTTTTATATAGTAAATTATTCAAAAAATAATTTTATACTGTCGCAAATTTTAAATATCCCAGGGATTGCCTTTTCTACAGTAAATTATTCAAAAAATAATTTTCTACTGTCGCAAATTTTAATTACGCCAGGGATTGCCTTTTCTATAGTAAATTATTCAAAAACTAATTTTCTACTGTCGCAAATTTTAAATATCCCAGGGATTGCCTTTTCTATAGTAAATTATTCAAAAAATAATTTTATACTGTCGCAAATTTTAATTGCGCCAGGGATTGCCTTTTCTATAGTAAATTATTCAAAAAATAATTTTATACTGTCACAAATTTTAATTGCGCCAGGGATTGACTTTTCTATAGTAAATTATTCAAAAAATAATTTTCTACTGTCACAAATTTTAATTGCGCCAGGGATTGCCTTTTCTATAGTAAATTATTCAAAAAATAATTTTCTACTGTCGCAAATTTTAATTGTGCCAGGGATTGACTTTTCTATAGTAAATTATTCAAAAAATAATTTTATACTGTCGCAAAGTTTATGTGCGCCAGGGATTGCCTTTTCTATAGTAAATTATTCAAAAAATAATTTTCAACTGTCACAAATTTTAATTGCGCCAGGGATTGCCTTTTATATAGTAAATTATTCAAAAAATAATTTTATACTGTCGCAAATTTTAATTACGCCAGGGATTGACTTTTCTATAGTAAATTATTCAAAAACTAATTTTATACTGTCGCAAATTTTAATTACGCCAGGGATTGACTTTTCTATAGTAAATTATTCAAAAACTAATTTTATACTGTCGCAAATTTTAATTACGCCAGGGATTGCCTTTTCTATAGTAAATTATTCAAAAAATAATTTTCAACTGTCACATATTTTAATTGCGCCAGGGATTGCCTTTTCTATAGTAAATTATTCAAAAAATAATTTTCAACTGTCACAAATTTTAAATATCCCAGGGATTGCCTTTTCTATAGTAAATTATTCAAAAAATAATTTTCAACTGTCACAAATTTTAATTGCGCCAGGGATTGCCTTTTATATAGTAAATTATTCAAAAAATAATTTTATACTGTCGCAAATTTTAAATACGCCAGGGATTGACTTTTCTATAGTAAATTATTCAAAAACTAATTTTATACTGTCGCAAATTTTAATTACGCCAGGGATTGCCTTTTCTATAGTAAATTATTCAAAAAATAATTTTATACTGTCACAAATTTTAAATATCCCAGGGATTGCCTTTTCTACAGTAAATTATTCAAAAAATAATTTTCTACTGTCGCAAATTTTAAATATCCCAGGGATTGCCTTTTCTATAGTAAATTATTCAAAAAATAATTTTCTACTGTCACAAATTTTAATTGCGCCAGGGATTGCCTTTTCTATAGTAAATTATTCAAAAACTAATTTTCTACTGTCACAAATTTTAATTGCGCCAGGGATTGACTTTTCTATAGTAAATTATTCAAAAAATAATTTTATACTGTCGCAAATTTTAAATATCCCAGGGATTGCCTTTTCTATAGTAAATTATTCAAAAAATAATTTTCAACTGTCGCAAATTTTAAATATCCCAGGGATTGCCTTTTCTATAGTAAATTATTCAAAAAATAATTTTATACTGTCACAAATTTTATGTGCGCCAGGGATTGCCTTTTCTATAGTAAATTATTCAAAAACTAATTTTATACTGTCGCAAATTTTAATTACGCCAGGGATTGCCTTTTCTATAGTAAATTATTCAAAAAATAATTTTATACTGTCACAAATTTTAAATATCCCAGGGATTGCCTTTTCTATAGTAAATTATTCAAAAAATAATTTTTTACTGTCGCAAATTTTAATTACGCCAGGGATTGCCTTTTCTACAGTAAATTTTTCAAAAACTAATTTTATACTGTCGCAAATTTTAATTACGCCAGGGATTGCCTTTTCTATAGTAAATTATTCAAAAAATAATTTTCAACTGTCACAAATTTTAAATATCCCAGGGATTGCCTTTTCTATAGTAAATTATTCAAAAAATAATTTTTTACTGTCGCAAATTTTAATTACGCCAGGGATTGCCTTTTCTATAGTAAATTATTCAAAAAATAATTTTCAACTGTCGCAAATTTTAATTGCGCCAGGGATTGACTTTTCTATAGTAAATTATTCAAAAAATAATTTTTTACTGTCGCAAATTTAATTGCGCCAGGGATTGACTTTTCTATAGTAAATTATTCAAAAAATAATTTTATACTGTCACAAATTTTAATTACGCCAGGGATTGCCTTTTCTATAGTAAATTATTCAAAAAATAATTTTATACTGTCGCAAATTTTAAATATCCCAGGGATTGCCTTTTCTATAGTAAATTATTCAAAAAATAATTTTATACTGTCACAAATTTTAAATATCCCAGGGATTGCCTTTTCCTACAGTAAATTATTCAAAAAATAATTTTTTACTGTCGCAAATTTTAATTACGCCAGGGATTGCCTTTTCTACAGTAAATTATTCAAAAAATAATTTTATACTGTCGCAAATTTTAATTACGCCAGGGATTGCCTTTTATATAGTAAATTTTTCAAAAACTAATTTTATACTGTCGCAAATTTTAATTGCGCCAGGGATTGACTTTTCTATAGTAAATTATTCAAAAAATAATTTTATACTGTCGCAAATTTTATGTGCGCCAGGGATTGACTTTTCTATAGTAAATTATTCAAAAAATAATTTTATACTGTCACAAATTTTAATTGCGCCAGGGATTGCCTTTTCTATAGTAAATTATTCAAAAAATAATTTTCTACTGTCGCAAATTTTAATTACGCCAGGGATTGCCTTTTCTATAGTAAATTATTCAAAAACTAATTTTCTACTGTCACAAATTTTAATTGCGCCAGGGATTGACTTTTCTATAGTAAATTATTCAAAAACTAATTTTATACTGTCGCAAATTTTATGTGCGCCAGGGATTGCCTTTTCTATAGTAAATTATTCAAAAAATAATTTTCTACTGTCGCAAATTTTAATTACGCCAGGGATTGCCTTTTATATAGTAAATTATTCAAAAAATAATTTTATACTGTCGCAAATTTTAATTGCGCCAGGGATTGACTTTTCTATAGTAAATTATTCAAAAAATAATTTTATACTGTCGCAAATTTTAAATACGCCAGGGATTGACTTTTCTATAGTAAATTATTCAAAAACTAATTTTATACTGTCGCAAATTTTAATTACGCCAGGGATTGCCTTTTCTATAGTAAATTATTCAAAAAATAATTTTCAACTGTCACAAATTTTAATTGCGCCAGGGATTGCCTTTTCTATAGTAAATTATTCAAAAAATAATTTTCAACTGTCACAAATTTTAAATATCCCAGGGATTGCCGTTTCTATAGTAAATTATTCAAAAAATAATTTTCAACTGTCACAAATTTTAATTGCGCCAGGGATTGCCTTTTATATAGTAAATTATTCAAAAAATAATTTTATACTGTCGCAAATTTTATGTGCGCCAGGGATAGCCTTTTCTATAGTAAATTATTCAAAAAATAATTTTATACTGTCGCAAATTTTAATTACGCCAGGGATTGCCTTTTCTACAGTAAATTATTCAAAAAATAATTTTATACTGTCGCAAATTTTATGTGCGCCAGGGATTGACTTTTCTATAGTAAATTATTCAAAAACTAATTTTCAACTGTCACAAATTTTAATTGCGCCAGGGATTGCCTTTTCTATAGTAAATTATTCAAAAAATAATTTTCAACTGTCACAAATTTTAAATATCCCAGGGATTGCCTTTTCTATAGTAAATTATTCAAAAAATAATTTTCAACTGTCACAAATTTTAATTGCGCCAGGGATTGCCTTTTCTATAGTAAATTATTCAAAAAATAATTTTATACTGTCGCAAATTTTAAATATCCCAGGGATTGCCTTTTCTATAGTAAATTATTCAAAAAATAATTTTATACTGTCGCAAATTTTATGTGCGCCAGGGATTGACTTTTCTATAGTAAATTATTCAAAAAATAATTTTATACTGTCGCAAATTTTATGTGCGCCAGGGATTGCCTTTTCTATAGTAAATTATTCAAAAAATAATTTTATACTGTCGCAAATTTTAAATATCCCAGGGATTGCCTTTTCTATAGTAAATTATTCAAAAAATAATTTTATACTGTCGCAAATTTTATGTGCGCCAGGGATTGACTTTTCTATAGTAAATTATTCAAAAAATAATTTTATACTGTCGCAAATTTTATGTGCGCCAGGGATTGACTTTTCTATAGTAAATTATTCAAAAAATAATTTTATACTGTCGCAAATTTTATGTGCGCCAGGGATTGCCTTTTCTATAGTAAATTATTCAAAAAATAATTTTATACTGTCGCAAATTTTAATTACGCCAGGGATTGCCTTTTCTACAGTAAATTATTCAAAAAATAATTTTATACTGTCGCAAATTTTATGTGCGCCAGGGATTGACTTTTCTATAGTAAATTATTCAAAAACTAATTTTCTACTGTCACAAATTTTAATTGCGCCAGGGATTGCCTTTTCTATAGTAAATTATTCAAAAAATAATTTTATACTGTCGCAAATTTTAAATATCCCAGGGATTGCCTTTTCTATAGTAAATTATTCAAAAAATAATTTTCTACTGTCGCAAATTTTAATTGCGCCAGGGATTGCCTTTTATATAGTAAATTATTCAAAAAATAATTTTATACTGTCGCAAATTTTAAATATCCCAGGGATTGCCTTTTCTATAGTAAATTATTCAAAAAATAATTTTATACTGTCGCAAATTTTAATTGCGCCAGGGATTGCCTTTTCTATAGTAAATTATTCAAAAAATAATTTTCAACTGTCGCAAATTTTAATTGCGCCAGGGATTGCCTTTTCTATAGTAAATTATTCAAAAACTAATTTTCTACTGTCACAAATTTTAATTGCGCCAGGGATTGCCTTTTCTATAGTAAATTATTCAAAAAATAATTTTATACTGTCGCAAATTTTAAATATCCCAGGGATTGCCTTTTCTATAGTAAATTATTCACAAAATAATTTTATACTGTCACAAATTTTAATTGCGCCAGGGATTGCCTTTTCTATAGTAAATTTTTCAAAAAATAATTTTATACTGTCGCAAATTTTAATTACGCCAGGGATTGCCTTTTATATAGTAAATTTTTCAAAAACTAATTTTATACTGTCGCAAATTTTAATTGCGCCAGGGATTGACTTTTCTATAGTAAATTATTCAAAAAATAATTTTATACTGTCGCAAATTTTATGTGCGCCAGGGATTGACTTTTCTATAGTAAATTATTCAAAAAATAATTTTATACTGTCGCAAATTTTATGTGCGCCAGGGATTGCCTTTTCTATAGTAAATTATTCAAAAAATAATTTTTTACTGTCGTAAATTTTAATTACGCCAGGGATTGCCTTTTCTACAGTAAATTATTCAAAAAATAATTTTATACTGTCGCAAATTTTAATTACGCCAGGGATTGCCTTTTATATAGTAAATTTTTCAAAAACTAATTTTATACTGTCGCAAATTTTAATTGCGCCAGGGATTGACTTTTCTATAGTAAATTATTCAAAAAATAATTTTATACTGTCGCAAATTTTATGTGCGCCAGGGATTGACTTTTCTATAGTAAATTATTCAAAAAATAATTTTATACTGTCACAAATTTTAATTACGCCAGGGATTGCCTTTTATATAGTAAATTATTCAAAAACTAATTTTATACTGTCGCAAATTTTAATTGCGCCAGGGATTGCCTTTTCTATAGTAAATTATTCAAAAAATAATTTTATACTGTCGCAAATTTTAAATATCCCAGGGATTGCCTTTTCTATAGTAAATTATTCAAAAAATAATTTTCAACTGTCGCAAATTTTAAATATCCCAGGGATTGCCTTTTCTACAGTAAATTATTCAAAAAATAATTTTATACTGTCGCAAATTTTATGTGCGCCAGGGATTGACTTTTCTATAGTAAATTATTCAAAAAATAATTTTATACTGTCGCAAATTTTATGTGCGCCAGGGATTGCCTTTTCTATAGTAAATTATTCAAAAAATAATTTTATACTGTCGCAAATTTTAATTACGCCAGGGATTGACTTTTCTATAGTAAATTATTCAAAAAATAATTTTATACTGTCGCAAATTTTAATTGCGCCAGGGATTGCCTTTTCTATAGTAAATTATTCAAAAAATAATTTTATACTGTCGCAAATTTTAAATATCCCAGGGATTGCCTTTTCTATAGTAAATTATTCAAAAAATAATTTTATACTGTCGCAAATTTTATGTGCGCCAGGGATTGACTTTTCTATAGTAACTTATTCAAAAAATAATTTTATACTGTCGCAAATTTTATGTGCGCCAGGGATTGCCTTTTCTATAGTAAATTATTCAAAAAATAATTTTATACTGTCGCAAATTTTAATTACGCCAGGGATTGCCTTTTCTACAGTAAATTATTCAAAAAATAATTTTCTACTGTCACAAATTTTAATTGCGCCAGGGATTGCCTTTTCTATAGTAAATTATTCAAAAAATAATTTTATACTGTCGCAAATTTTAATTGCGCCAGGGATTGCCTTTTCTATAGTAAATTATTCAAAAAATAATTTTATACTGTCGCAAATTTTATGTGCGCCAGGGATTGCCTTTTCTATAGTAAATTATTCAAAAAATAATTTTCAACTGTCACAAATTTTAATTGCGCCAGGGATTGCCTTTCCTATAGTAAATTATTCAAAAACTAATTTTCTACTGTCACAAATTTTAATTGCGCCAGGGATTGCCTTTTCTATAGTAAATTATTCAAAAAATAATTTTATACTGTCGCAAATTTTAAATATCCCAGGGATTGCCTTTTCTATAGTAAATTATTCAAAAAATAATTTTCTACTGTCGCAAATTTTAATTGCGCCAGGGATTGCCTTTTATATAGTAAATTATTCAAAAAATAATTTTATACTGTCACAAATTTTAAATATCCCAGGGATTGCCTTTTCTACAGTAAATTATTCAAAAAATAATTTTCTACTGTCGCAAATTTTAATTGCGCCAGGGATTGCCTTTTCTATAGTAAATTATTCAAAAAATAATTTTATACTGTCGCAAATTTTAATTGCGCCAGGGATTGCCTTTTCTATAGTAAATTATTCAAAAAATAATTTTATACTGTCGCAAATTTTATGTGCGCCAGGGATTGACTTTTCTATAGTAAATTATTCAAAAAATAATTTTATACTGTCGCAAATTTTATGTGCGCCAGGGATTGCCTTTTCTATAGTAAATTATTCAAAAACTAATTTTATACTGTCGCAAATTTTAAATATCCCAGGGATTGCCTTTTCTATAGTAAATTATTCAAAAAATAATTTTATACTGTCACAAATTTTAATTGCGCCAGGGATTGCCTTTTCTATAGTAAATTTTTCAAAAAATAATTTTATACTGTCGCAAATTTTAATTACGCCAGGGATTGCCTTTTATATAGTAAATTATTCAAAAACTAATTTTATACTGTCGCAAATTTTAATTGCGCCAGGGATTGCCTTTTCTATAGTAAATTATTCAAAAAATAATTTTATACTGTCGCAAATTTTAAATATCCCAGGGATTGCCTTTTCTATAGTAAATTATTCAAAAAATAATTTTCAACTGTCGCAAATTTTAAATATCCCAGGGATTGCCTTTTCTACAGTAAATTATTCAAAAAATAATTTTCTACTGTCGCAAATTTTAATTACGCCAGGGATTGCCTTTTATATAGTAAATTATTCAAAAAATAATTTTCTACTGTCACAAATTTTAATTGCGCCAGGGATTGCCTTTTCTATAGTAAATTATTCAAAAAATAATTTTATACTGTCGCAAATTTTAATTGCGCCAGGGATTGCCTTTTATATAGTAAATTATTCAAAAAATAATTTTCTACTGTCACAAATTTTAATTGCGCCAGGGATTGCCTTTTATATAGTAAATTATTCAAAAAATAATTTTCTACTGTCACAAATTTTAATTGCGCCAGGGATTGCCTTTTCTATAGTAAATTATTCAAAAAATAATTTTCAACTGTCGCAAATTTTAAATATCCCAGGGATTGCCTTTTCTACAGTAAATTATTCAAAAAATAATTTTATACTGTCACAAATTTTAATTGCGCCAGGGATTGCCTTTTCTATAGTAAATTATTCAAAAAATAATTTTCTACTGTCGCAAATTTTAAATATCCCAGGGATTGCCTTTTCTATAGTAAATTATTCAAAAAATAATTTTCTACTGTCGCAAATTTTAATTACGCCAGGGATTGCCTTTTCTATAGTAAATTATTCAAAAACTAATTTTCTACTGTCACAAATTTTAATTGCGCCAGGGATTGACTTTTCTATAGTAAATTATTCAAAAACTAATTTTATACTGTCGCAAATTTTATGTGCGCCAGGGATTGCCTTTTCTATAGTAAATTATTCAAAAAATAATTTTCTACTGTCGCAAATTTTAAATATCCCAGGGATTGCCTTTTCTATAGTAAATTATTCAAAAAATAATTTTCAACTGTCGCAAATTTTAAATATCCCAGGGATTGCCTTTTCTACAGTAAATTATTCAAAAAATAATTTTCTACTGTCGCAAATTTTAATTACGCCAGGGATTGCCTTTTATATAGTAAATTATTCAAAAAATAATTTTATACTGTCACAAATTTTATGTGCGCCAGGGATTGCCTTTTCTATAGTAAATTATTCAAAAAATAATTTTCTACTGTCGCAAATTTTAATTACGCCAGGGATTGCCTTTTCTATAGTAAATTATTCAAAAAATAATTTTATACTGTCGCAAATTTTATGTGCGCCAGGGATTGCCTTTTCTATAGTAAATTATTCAAAAACTAATTTTATACTGTCACAAATTTTAATTGCGCCAGGGATTGCCTTTTCTATAGTAAATTATTCAAAAAATAATTTTCTACTGTCGCAAATTTTAAATATCCCAGGGATTGCCTTTTCTACAGTAAATTATTCAAAAAATAATTTTTTACTGTCGCAAATTTTAAATATCCCAGGGATTGCCTTTTCTATAGTAAATTATTCAAAAACTAATTTTATACTGTCGCAAATTTTATGTGCGCCAGGGATTGCCTTTTCTATAGTAAATTATTCAAAAACTAATTTTCTACTGTCACAAATTTTAATTGCGCCAGGGATTGCCTATTCTACAGTAAATTATTCAAAAAATAATTTTCTACTGTCGCAAATTTTAATTACGCCAGGGATTGCCTTTTCTATAGTAAATTTTTCAAAAAATAATTTTATACTGTCGCAAATTTTAATTACGCCAGGGATTGCCTTTTCTATAGTAAATTATTCAAAAAATAATTTTCAACTGTCACAAATTTTATGTGCGCCAGGGATTGCCTTTTCTATAGTAAATTTTTCAAAAACTAATTTTATACTGTCGCAAATTTTAAATATCCCAGGGATTGCCTTTTCTATAGTAAATTATTCAAAAACTAATTTTATACTGTCGCAAATTTTAATTGCGCCAGGGATTGACTTTTCTATAGTAAATTATTCAAAAACTAATTTTATACTGTCACAAATTTTATGTGCGCCAGGGATTGCCTTTTCTATAGTAAATTATTCAAAAAATAATTTTCTACTGTCGCAAATTTTAAATATCCCAGGGATTGCCTTTTCTATAGTAAATTATTCAAAAAATAATTTTATACTGTCGCAAATTTTAAATATCCCAGGGATTGCCTTTTCTATAGTAAATTTTTCAAAAAATAATTTTATACTGTCGCAAATTTTAAATATCCCAGGGATTGCCTTTTCTACAGTAAATTATTCAAAAAATAATTAATTTACTATAGAAAAGGCAATGCCTGGCGTACATAAAATTTGCGACAGTTGAAAATTAGTTTTTGAATAATTTACTGTAGAAAAGGCAATCCCTGGCGTAATTAAAATTTGCGACAGTTGAAAATTAGTTTTTGAATAATTTACTGTAGAAAAGGCAATCCCTGGCGTAATTAAAATTTGCGACAGTTGAAAATTAGTTTTTGAATAATTTACTGTAGAAAAGGCAATCCCTGGCGCACATAAAATTTGCGACAGTTGAAAATTATTTTTTGAATAATTTACTATAGAAAAGGCAATCCCTGGGATATTTAAAATTTGCGACAGTATAAAATTATTTTTTGAAAAATTTACTATAGAAAAGGCAATCCCTGGCGCACATAAAATTTGCGACAGTATAAAATTAGTTTTTGAATAATTTACTGTAGAAAAGGCAATCCCTGGCGCACATAAAATTTGCGACAGTATAAAATTATTTTTTGAATAATTTACTATAGAAAAGGCAATCCCTGGCGCACATAAAATTTGCGACAGTTGAAAATTATTTTTTGAATAATTTACTATAGAAAAGGCAATCCCTGGGATATTTAAAATTTGCGACAGTATAAAATTATTTTTTGAAAAATTTACTATAGAAAAGGCAATCCCTGGCGCACATAAAATTTGCGACAGTATAAAATTAGTTTTTGAATAATTTACTGTAGAAAAGGCAATCCCTGGCGCACATAAAATTTGTGACAGTATAAAATTATTTTTTGAATAATTTACTGTAGAAAAGGCAATCCCTGGCGCACATAAAATTTGTGACAGTTGAAAATTATTTTTTGAATAATTTACTATAGAAAAGGCAATCCCTGGCGCACATAAAATTTGTGACAGTTGAAAATTATTTTTTGAATAATTTACTATAGAAAAGGCAATCCCTGGGATATTTAAAATTTGCGACAGTATAAAATTATTTTTTGAATAATTTACTATAGAAAAGGCAATCCCTGGCGCACATAAAATTTGCGACAGTTGAAAATTATTTTTTGAATAATTTACTATAGAAAAGGCAATCCCTGGGATATTTAAAATTTGCGACAGTATAAAATTATTTTTTGAAAAATTTACTATAGAAAAGGCAATCCCTGGCGCACATAAAATTTGCGACAGTATAAAATTAGTTTTTGAATAATTTACTGTAGAAAAGGCAATCCCTGGCGCACATAAAATTTGTGACAGTATAAAATTATTTTTTGAATAATTTACTGTAGAAAAGGCAATCCCTGGCGCACATAAAATTTGTGACAGTTGAAAATTATTTTTTGAATAATTTACTATAGAAAAGGCAATCCCTGGCGCACATAAAATTTGTGACAGTTGAAAATTATTTTTTGAATAATTTACTATAGAAAAGGCAATCCCTGGGATATTTAAAATTTGCGACAGTATAAAATTAGTTTTTGAAAAATTTACTATAGAAAAGGCAATCCCTGGCGCACATAAAATTTGCGACAGTATAAAATTAGTTTTTGAATAATTTACTATAGAAAAGGCAATCCCTGGCGCACATAAAATTTGCGACAGTATAAAATTAGTTTTTGAATAATTTACTATAGAAAAGGCAATCCCTGGGATATTTAAAATTTGCGACAGTAGAAAATTATTTTTTGAATAATTTACTATAGAAAAGGCAATCCCTGGCGCAATTAAAATTTGCGACAGTATAAAATTAGTTTTTGAATAGTTTACTATAGAAAAGGCAATCCCTGGCGCAATTAAAATTTGCGACAGTATAAAATTAGTTTTTGAATAATTTACTGTAGAAAAGGCAATCCCTGGCGCACATAAAATTTGCGACAGTATAAAATTAGTTTTTGAATAATTTACTATAGAAAAGGCAATCCCTGGGATATTTAAAATTTGTGACAGTATAAAATTATTTTTTGAATAATTTACTATAGAAAAGGCAATCCCTGGCGTAATTAAAATTTGCGACAGTATAAAATTAGTTTTTGAATAATTTACTATAGAAAAGGCAATCCCTGGGATATTTAAAATTTGCGACAGTATAAAATTAGTTTTTGAAAAATTTACTATAGAAAAGGCAATCCCTGGGATATTTAAAATTTGTGACAGTTGAAAATTATTTTTTGAATAATTTACTATAGAAAAGGCAATCCCTGGCGTAATTAAAATTTGCGACAGTATAAAATTAGTTTTTGAATAATTTACTATAGAAAAGGCAATCCCTGGGATATTTAAAATTTGCGACAGTATAAAATTATTTTTTGAATAATTTACTATAGAAAAGGCAATCCCTGGCGCACATAAAATTTGCGACAGTATAAAATTAGTTTTTGAAAAATTTACTATAGAAAAGGCAATTCCTGGGATATTTAAAATTTGCGACAGTAAAAAATTAGTTTTTGAATAATTTACTGTAGAAAAGGCAATCCCTGGCGCACATAAAATTTGCGACAGTTGAAAATTATTTTTTGAATAATTTACTATAGAAAAGGCAATCCCTGGCGCACATAAAATTTGTGACAGTAGAAAATTATTTTTTGAATAATTTACTATAGAAAAGGCAATCCCTGGCGCACATAAAATTTGTGACAGTATAAAATTAGTTTTTGAAAAATTTACTATAGAAAAGTCAATCCCTGGCGCACATAAAATTTGTGACAGTATAAAATTAGTTTTTGAATAATTTACTGTAGAAAAGGCAATCCCTGGCGCACATAAAATTTGTGACAGTTGAAAATTATTTTTTGAATAATTTACTGTAGAAAAGGCAATCCCTGGCGCAATTAAAATTTGTGACAGTATAAAATTAGTTTTTGAATAATTTACTGTAGAAAAGGCAATCCCTGGCGCACATAAAATTTGCGACAGTATAAAATTAGTTTTTGAAAAATTAACTATAGAAAAGGCAATCCCTGGCGCAATTAAAATTTGCGACAGTAAAAAATTAGTTTTTGAATAATTTACTGTAGAAAAGGCAATCCCTGGCGCACATAAAATTTGCGACAGTTGAAAATTATTTTTTGAATAATTTACTATAGAAAAGGCAATCCCTGGCGCACATAAAATTTGTGACAGTAGAAAATTATTTTTTGAATAATTTACTATAGAAAAGGCAATCCCTGGCGCACATAAAATTTGTGACAGTATAAAATTAGTTTTTGAAAAATTTACTATAGAAAAGTCAATCCCTGGCGCACATAAAATTTGTGACAGTATAAAATTAGTTTTTGAATAATTTACTGTAGAAAAGGCAATCCCTGGCGCACATAAAATTTGTGACAGTTGAAAATTATTTTTTGAATAATTTACTGTAGAAAAGGCAATCCCTGGGATATTTAAAATTTGCGACAGTATAAAATTAGTTTTTGAAAAATTTACTATAGAAAAGGAAATCCCTGGGATATTTAAAATTTGCGACAGTATAAAATTAGTTTTTGAAAAATTTACTATAGAAAAGGCAATCCCTGGGATATTTAAAATTTGTGACAGTTGAAAATTATTTTTTGAATAATTTACTATAGAAAAGGCAATCCCTGGCGTAATTAAAATTTGCGACAGTATAAAATTAGTTTTTGAATAATTTACTATAGAAAAGGCAATCCCTGGGATATTTAAAATTTGCGACAGTAGAAAATTATTTTTTGAATAATTTACTATAGAAAAGGCAATCCCTGGCGCAATTAAAATTTGCGACAGTATAAAATTAGTTTTTGAATAATTTACTATAGAAAAGGCAATCCCTGGCGCACATAAAATTTGCGACAGTATAAAATTAGTTTTTGAATAATTTACTGTAGAAAAGGCAATCCCTGGCGCACATAAAATTTGCGACAGTATAAAATTAGTTTTTGAAAAATTTACTATAGAAAAGGCAATCCCTGGGATATTTAAAATTTGTGACAGTATAAAATTATTTTTTGAATAATTTACTATAGAAAAGGCAATCCCTGGCGTAATTAAAATTTGCGACAGTATAAAATTAGTTTTTGAATAATTTACTATAGAAAAGGCAATCCCTGGGATATTTAAAATTTGCGACAGTAGAAAATTATTTTTTTAATAATTTTCTATAGAAAAGGCAATCCCTGGCGCAATTAAAATTTGCGACAGTATAAAATTAGTTTTTGAATAATTTACTATAGAAAAGGCAATCCCTGGCGCAATTAAAATTTGCGACAGTATAAAATTAGTTTTTGAATAATTTACTATAGAAAAGGCAATCCCTGGCGCACATAAAATTTGCGACAGTATAAAATTATTTTTTGAAAAATTTACTATAGAAAAGGCAATCCCTGGCGCAATTAAAATTTGTGACAGTTGAAAATTATTTTTTGAATAATTTACTATAGAAAAGGCAATCCCTGGCGCACATAAAATTTGTGACAGTTGAAAATTATTTTTTGAATAATTTACTATAGAAAAGGCAATCCCTGGGATATTTAAAATTTGCGACAGTATAAAATTATTTTTTGAATAATTTACTATAGAAAAGGCAATCCCTGGCGCACATAAAATTTGCGACAGTTGAAAATTATTTTTTGAATAATTTACTATAGAAAAGGCAATCCCTGGCGTACATAAAATTTGCGACAGTTGAAAATTAGTTTTTGCATAATTTACTGTAGAAAAGGCAATCCCTGGCGTAATTAAAATTTGCGACAGTTGAAAATTAGTTTTTGAATAATTTACTGTAGAAAAGGCAATCCCTGGCGTACATAAAATTTGCGACAGTATAAAATTATTTTTTGAAAAATTTACTATAGAAAAGGCAATCCCTGGCGCACATAAAATTTGCGACAGTATAAAATTAGTTTTTGAAAAATTTACTATAGAAAAGGCAATCCCTGGGATATTTAAAATTTGTGAAAGTATAAAATTATTTTTTGAATAATTTACTATAGAAAAGGCAATCCCTGGCGTCATTAAAATTTGCGACAGTATAAAATTAGTTTTTGAATAATTTACTATAGAAAAGGCAATCCCTGGGATATTTAAAATTTGCGACAGTATAAAATTAGTTTTTGAATAATTTACTATAGAAAAGGCAATCCCTGGTATATTTAAAATTTGCGACAGTATAAAATTATTTTTTGAATAATTTACTATAGAAAAGGCAATCCCTGGCGCACATAAAATTTGCGACAGTATAAAATTAGTTTTTGAAAAATTTACTATAGAAAAGGCAATCCCTGGGATATTTAAAATTTGCGACAGTAAAAAATTAGTTTTTGAATAATTTACTGTAGAAAAGGCAATCCCTGGCGCACATAAAATTTGCGACAGTTGAAAATTATTTTTTGAATAATTTACTATAGAAAAGGCAATCCCTGGCGCACATAAAATTTGTGACAGTAGAAAATTATTTTTTGAATAATTTACTATAGAAAAGGCAATCCCTGGCGCACATAAAATTTGTGACAGTATAAAATTAGTTTTTGAAAAATTTACTATAGAAAAGTCAATCCCTGGCGCACATAAAATTTGTGACAGTATAAAATTAGTTTTTGAATAATTTACTGTAGAAAAGGCAATCCCTGGCGCACATAAAATTTGTGACAGTTGAAAATTATTTTTTGAATAATTTACTGTAGAAAAGGCAATCCCTGGCGCAATTAAAATTTGTGACAGTATAAAATTAGTTTTTGAATAATTTACTGTAGAAAAGGCAATCCCTGGCGCACATAAAATTTGCGACAGTATAAAATTAGTTTTTGAAAAATTTACTATAGAAAAGGCAATCCCTGGCGCAATTAAAATTTGCGACAGTAAAAAATTAGTTTTTGAATAATTTACTGTAGAAAAGGCAATCCCTGGCGCACATAAAATTTGCGACAGTTGAAAATTATTTTTTGAATAATTTACTATAGAAAAGGCAATCCCTGGCGCACATAAAATTTGTGACAGTAGAAAATTATTTTTTGAATAATTTACTATAGAAAAGGCAATCCCTGGCGCACATAAAATTTGTGACAGTATAAAATTAGTTTTTGAAAAATTTACTATAGAAAAGTCAATCCCTGGCGCACATAAAATTTGTGACAGTATAAAATTAGTTGTTGAATAATTTACTGTACAAAAGGCAATCCCTGGCGCACATAAAATTTGTGACAGTTGAAAATTATTTTTTGAATAATTTACTGTAGAAAAGGCAATCCCTGGGATATTTAAAATTTGCGACAGTATAAAATTAGTTTTTGAAAAATTTACTATAGAAAAGGCAATCCCTGGGATATTTAAAATTTGCGACAGTATAAAATTAGTTTTTGAAAAATTTACTATAGAAAAGGCAATCCCTGGGATATTTAAAATTTGTGACAGTTGAAAATTATTTTTTGAATAATTTACTATAGAAAAGGCAATCCCTGGCGTAATTAAAATTTGCGACAGTATAAAATTAGTTTTTGAATAATTTACTATAGAAAAGGCAATCCCTGGGATATTTAAAATTTGCGACAGTAGAAAATTATTTTTTGAATAATTTACTATAGAAAAGGCAATCCCTGGCGCAATTAAAATTTGCGACAGTATAAAATTAGTTTTTGAATAATTTACTATAGAAAAGGCAATCCCTGGCGCACATAAAATTTGCGACAGTATAAAATTAGTTTTTGAATAATTTACTGTAGAAAAGGCAATCCCTGGCGCACATAAAATTTGCGACAGTATAAAATTAGTTTTTGAAAAATTTACTATAGAAAAGGCAATCCCTGGGATATTTAAAATTTGTGACAGTATAAAATTATTTTTTGAATAATTTACTATAGAAAAGGCAATCCCTGGCGTAATTAAAATTTGCGACAGTATAAAATTAGTTTTTGAATAATTTACTATAGAAAAGGCAATCCCTGGGATATTTAAAATTTGCGACAGTAGAAAATTATTTTTTGAATAATTTACTATAGAAAAGGCAATCCCTGGCGCAATTAAAATTTGCGACAGTATAAAATTAGTTTTTGAATAATTTACTATAGAAAAGGCAATCCCTGGGATATTTAAAATTTGTGACAGTATAAAATTATTTTTTGAATAATTTACTATAGAAAAGGCAATCCCTGGCGTAATTAAAATTTGCGACAGTATAAAATTAGTTTTTGAATAATTTACTATAGAAAAGGGCAATCCCTGGGATATTTAAAATTTGCGACAGTAGAAAATTATTTTTTGAATAATTTACTATAGAAAAGGCAATCCCTGGCGCAATTAAAATTTGCGACAGTATAAAATTAGTTTTTGAATAATTTACTATAGAAAAGGCAATCCCTGGCGCAATTAAAATTTGCGACAGTATAAAATTAGTTTTTGAATAATTTACTATAGAAAAGGCAATCCCTGGCGCACATAAAATTTGCGACAGTATAAAATTATTTTTTGAAAAATTTACTATAGAAAAGGCAATCCCTGGCGCAATTAAAATTTGTGACAGTTGAAAATTATTTTTTGAATAATTTACTATAGAAAAGGCAATCCCTGGCGCACATAAAATTTGTGACAGTTGAAAATTATTTTTTGAATAATTTACTATAGAAAAGGCAATCCCTGGGATATTTAAAATTTGCGACAGTATAAAATTATTTTTTGAATAATTACTATAGAAAAGGCAATCCCTGGCGCACATAAAATTTGCGACAGTGTTGAAAATTATTTTTTGAATAATTTACTATAGAAAAGGCAATCCCTGGCGTACATAAAATTTGCGACAGTTGAAAATTAGTTTTTGAATAATTTACTGTAGAAAAGGCAATCCCTGGCGTAATTAAAATTTGCGACAGTTGAAAATTAGTTTTTGAATAATTTACTGTAGAAAAGGCAATCCCTGGCGCACATAAAATTTGTGACAGTAGAAAATTATTTTTTGAATAATTTACTATAGAAAAGGCAATCCCTGGCGCACATAAAATTTGTGACAGTATAAAATTAGTTTTTGAAAAATTTACTATAGAAAAGTCAATCCCTGGCGCACATAAAATTTGTGACAGTATAAAATTAGTTTTTGAATAATTTACTGTAGAAAAGGCAATCCCTGGCGCACATAAAATTTGTGACAGTTTGAAAATTATTTTTTGAATAATTTACTGTAGAAAAGGCAATCCCTGGGATATTTAAAATTTGCGACAGTATAAAATTAGTTTTTGAAAAATTTACTATAGAAAAGGCAATCCCTGGGATATTTAAAATTTGCGACAGTATAAAATTAGTTTTTGAAAAATTTACTATAGAAAAGGCAATCCCTGGATATTTAAAATTTGTGACAGTTGAAAATTATTTTTTGAATAATTTACTATAGAAAAGGCAATCCCTGGCGTAATTAAAATTTGCGACAGTATAAAATTAGTTTTTGAATAATTTACTATAGAAAAGGCAATCCCTGGGATATTTAAAATTTGCGACAGTAGAAAATTATTTTTTGAATAATTTACTATAGAAAAGGCAATCCCTGGCGCAATTAAAATTTGCGACAGTATAAAATTAGTTTTTTGAATAATTTACTATAGAAAAGGCAATCCCTGGCGCACATAAGATTTGCGACAGTATAAAATTAGTTTTTGAATAATTTACTGTAGAAAAGCCAATCCCTGGCGCACATAAAATTTGCGACAGTATAAAATTAGTTTTTGAAAAATTTACTATAGAAAAGGCAATCCCTGGGATATTAAAATTTGTGACAGTATAAAATTATTTTTGAATAATTTACTATAGAAAAGGCAATCCCTGGCGTAATTAAAATTTGCGACAGTATAAAATTAGTTTTTGAATAATTTACTATAGAAAAGGCAATCCCTGGGATATTTAAAATTTGCGACAGTAGAAAATTATTTTTTGAATAATTTACTATAGAAAAGGCATCCCTGGCGCAATTAAAATTTGCGACAGTATAAAATTAGTTTTTGAATAATTTACTATAGAAAAGGCAATCCCTGGGATATTTAAAATTTGTGACAGTATAAAATTATTTTTTGAATAATTTACTATAGAAAAGGCAATCCCTGGCGTAATTAAAATTTGCGACAGTATAAAATTAGTTTTTGAATAATTTACTATAGAAAAGGCAATCCCTGGGATATTTAAAATTTGCGACAGTAGAAAATTATTTTTTGAATAATTTACTATAGAAAAGGCAATCCCTGGCGCAATTAAAATTTGCGACAGTATAAAATTAGTTTTTGAATAATTTACTATAGAAAAGGCAATCCCTGGCGCAATTAAAATTTGCGACAGTATAAAATTAGTTTTTGAATAATTTACTATAGAAAAGGCAATCCCCTGGCGCACATAAAATTTGCGACAGTATAAAATTATTTTTTGAAAAATTTACTATAGAAAAGGCAATCCCTGGCGCAATTAAAATTTGTGACAGTTGAAAATTATTTTTGAATAATTTACTATAGAAAAGGCAATCCCTGGCGCACATAAAATTTGTGACAGTTGAAAATTATTTTTTGAATAATTTACTATAGAAAAGGCAATCCCTGGGATATTTAAAATTTGCGACAGTATAAAATTATTTTTTGAATAATTTACTATAGAAAAGGCAATCCCTGGCGCACATAAAATTTGCGACAGTTGAAAATTATTTTTTGAATAATTTACTATAGAAAAGGCAATCCCTGGCGTACACAAAATTTGCGACAGTTGAAAATTAGTTTTTGAATAATTTACTGTAGAAAAGGCAATCCCTGGCGTAATTAAAATTTGCGACAGTTGAAAATTAGTTTTTGAATAATTTACTGTAGAAAAGGCAATCCCTGGCGTAATTAAAATTTGCGACAGTTGAAAATTAGTTTTTGAATAATTTACTGTAGAAAAGGCAATCCCTGGCGCACATTAAAATTTGCGACAGTTGAAAATTATTTTTTGAATAATTTACTATAGAAAAGTCAATCCCTGGCGCACATAAAATTTGCGACAGTATAAAATTATTTTTTGAAAAATTTACTATAGAAAAGGCAATCCCTGGCGCACATAAAATTTGCGACAGTATAAAATTAGTTTTTTGAAAAATTTACTATAGAAAAGGCAATCCTGGGATATTTAAAATTTGTGACAGTATAAAATTATTTTTTGAATAATTTACTATAGAAAAGGCAATCCCTGGCGTAATTAAAATTTGCGACAGTATAAAATTAGTTTTTGAATAATTTACTATAGAAAAGGCAATCCCTGGGATATTTAAAATTTGCGACAGTATATAATTAGTTTTTGAATAATTTACTATAGAAAAGGCAATCCCTGGGATATTTAAAATTTGCGACAGTATAAAATAATTTTTTGAATAATTTACTATAGAAAAGGCAATCCCTGGCGCACATAAAATTTGCGACAGTATAAAATTAGTTTTTGAAAAATTTACTATAGAAAAGGCAATCCCTGGGATATTTAAAATTTGCGACAGTAAAAAATTAGTTTTTGAATAATTTACTGTAGAAAAGGCAATCCCTGGCGCACATAAAATTTGCGACAGTTGAAAATTATTTTTTGAATAATTTACTATAGAAAAGGCAATCCCTGGCGCACATAAAATTTGTGACAGTAGAAAATTATTTTTTGAATAATTTACTATAGAAAAGGCAATCCCTGGCGCACATAAAATTTGTGACAGTATAAAATTAGTTTTTGAAAAATTTACTATAGAAAAGTCAATCCCTGGCGCACATAAAATTTGTGACAGTATAAAATTAGTTTTTGAATAATTTACTGTAGAAAAGGCAATCCCTGGCGCACATAAAATTTGTGACAGTTGAAAATTATTTTTTGAATAATTTACTGTAGAAAAGGCAATCCCTGGCGCAATTAAAATTTGTGACAGTATAAAATTAGTTTTTGAATAATTTACTGTAGAAAAGGCAATCCCTGGCGCACATAAAATTTGCGACAGTATAAAATTAGTTTTTGAAAAATTTACTATAGAAAAGGCAATCCCTGGCGCAATTAAAATTTGCGACAGTAAAAAATTAGTTTTTGAATAATTTACTGTAGAAAAGGCAATCCCTGGCGCACATAAAATTTGCGACAGTTGAAAATTATTTTTTGAATAATTTACTATAGAAAAGGCAATCCCTGGCGCACATAAAATTTGTGACAGTAGAAAATTATTTTTTGAATAATTTACTATAGAAAAGGCAATCCCTGGCGCACATAAAATTTGTGACAGTATAAAATTAGTTTTTGAAAAATTTACTATAGAAAAGTCAATCCCTGGCGCACATAAAATTTGTGACAGTATAAAATTAGTTTTTGAATAATTTACTGTAGAAAAGGCAATCCCTGGCGCACATAAAATTTGTGACAGTTGAAAATTATTTTTTGAATAATTTACTGTAGAAAAGGCAATCCCTGGGATATTTAAAATTTGCGACAGTATAAAATTAGTTTTTGAAAAATTTACTATAGAAAAGGCAATCCCTGGGATATTTAAAATTTGCGACAGTATAAAATTAGTTTTTGAAAAATTTACTATAGAAAAGGCAATCCCTGGGATATTTAAAATTTGTGACAGTTGAAAATTATTTTTTGAATAATTTACTATAGAAAAGGCAATCCCTGGCGTAATTAAAATTTGCGACAGTATAAAATTAGTTTTTGAATAATTTACTATAGAAAAGGCAATCCCTGGGATATTTAAAATTTGCGACAGTAGAAAATTATTTTTTGAATAATTTACTATAGAAAAGGCAATGCCTGGCGCAATTAAAATTTGCGACAGTATAAAATTAGTTTTTGAATAATTTACTATAGAAAAGGCAATCCCTGGCGCACATAAAATTTGCGACAGTATAAAATTAGTTTTTGAATAATTTACTGTAGAAAAGGCAATCCCTGGCGCACATAAAATTTGCGACAGTATAAAATTAGTTTTTGAAAAATTTACTATAGAAAAGGCAATCCCTGGGATATTTAAAATTTGTGACAGTATAAAATTATTTTTTGAATAATTTACTATAGAAAAGGCAATCCCTGGCGTAATTAAAATTTGCGACAGTATAAAATTAGTTTTTGAATAATTTACTATAGAAAAGGCAATCCCTGGGATATTTAAAATTTGCGACAGTAGAAAATTATTTTTTGAATAATTTACTATAGAAAAGGCAATCCCTGGCGCAATTAAAATTTGCGACAGTATAAAATTAGTTTTTGAATAATTTACTATAGAAAAGGCAATCCCTGGCGCAATTAAAATTTGCGACAGTATAAAATTAGTTTTTGAATAATTTACTATAGAAAAGGCAATCCCTAGCGCACATAAAATTTGCGACAGTATAAAATTATTTTTTGAAAAATTTACTATAGAAAAGGCAATCCCTGGCGCAATTAAAATTTGTGACAGTTGAAAATTATTTTTTGAATAATTTACTATAGAAAAGGCAATCCCTGGCGCACATAAAATTTGTGACAGTTGAAAATTATTTTTTGAATAATTTACTATAGAAAAGGCAATCCCTGGGATATTTAAAATTTGCGACAGTATAAAATTATTTTTTGAATAATTTACTATAGAAAAGGCAATCCCTGGCGCACATAAAATTTGCGACAGTTGAAAATTATTTTTTGAATAATTTACTATAGAAAAGGCAATCCCTGGCGTACATAAAATTTGCGACAGTTGAAAATTAGTTTTTGAATAATTTACTGTAGAAAAGGCAATCCCTGGCGTAATTAAAATTTGCGACAGTTGAAAATTAGTTTTTGAATAATTTACTGTAGAAAAGGCAATCCCTGGCGTAATTAAAATTTGCGACAGTTGAAAATTAGTTTTTGAATAATTTACTGTAGAAAAGGCAATCCCTGGCGCACATAAAATTTGCGACAGTTGAAAATTATTTTTTGAATAATTTACTATAGAAAAGTCAATCCCTGGCGCACATAAAATTTGCGACAGTATAAAATTATTTTTTTGAAAAATTTACTATAGAAAAGGCAATCCCTGGCGCACATAAAATTTGCGACAGTATAAAATTAGTTTTTGAATAATTTACTGTAGAAAAGGCAATCCCTGACGCAATTAAAATTTGTGACAGTAGCAAATTAGTTTTTGAATAATTTACTATATAAAAGGCAATCCCTGGCGCACATAAAATTTGCGACAGTAGAAAATTAGTTTTTGAAAAATTTACTATAGAAAAGTCAATCCCTGGCGCAATTAAAATTTGCGACAGTAGAAAATTATTTTTTGAATAATTTACTATAGAAAAGGCAATCCCTGGGATATTTAAAATTTGTGACAGTATAAAATTAGTTTTTGAATAATTTACTGTAGAAAAGGCAATCCCTGGCGCAATTAAAATTTGCGACAGTATAAAATTATTTTTTGAATAATTTACTATAGAAAAGGCAATCCCTGGCGCACATAAAATTTGCGACAGTATAAAATTAGTTTTTGAAAAATTTACTATAGAAAAGGCAATCCCTGGGATATTTAAAATTTGCGACAGTATAAAATTATTTTTTGAATAATTTACTGTAGAAAAGGCAATCCCTGGCGCACATAAAATTTGCGACAGTATAAAATTAGTTTTTGAATAATTTACTGTAGAAAAGGCAATCCCTGGGATATTTAAAATTTGTGACAGTTGAAAATTAGTTTTTGAATAATTTACTGTAGAAAAGGCAATCCCTGGGATATTTAAAATTTGCGACAGTAGAAAATTAGTTTTTGAATAATTTACTGTAGAAAAGGCAATCCCTGGCGCAATTAAAATTTGTGACAGTAGAAAATTAGTTTTTGAATAATTTACTATATAAAAGGCAATCCCTGGCGCACATAAAATTTGCGACAGTATAAAATTATTTTTTGAATAATTTACTGTAGAAAAGGCAATCCCTGGGATATTTAAAATTTGCGACAGTATAAAATTAGTTTTTGAAAAATTTACTATAGAAAAGGCAATCCCTGGCGTAATTAAAATTTGCGACAGTATAAAATTATTTTTTGAATAATTTACTGTAGAAAAGGCAATCCCTGGCGCAATTAAAATTTGCGACAGTAGAAAATTATTTTTTGAATAATTTACTGTAGAAAAGGCAATCCCTGGGATATTTAAAATTTGCGACAGTAAAAAATTATTTTTTGAATAATTTACTGTAGAAAAGGAAATCCCTGGGATATTTAAAATTTGCGACAGTAGAAAATTATTTTTTGAATAATTTACTATAGAAAAGGCAATCCCTGGCGCAATTAAAATTTGTGACAGTATAAAATTATTTTTTGAATAATTTACTGTAGAAAAGGCAATCCCTGGGATATTTAAAATTTGTGACAGTTGAAAATTAGTTTTTGAATAATTTACTATAGAAAAGGCAATCCCTGGCGTAATTAAAATTTGCGACAGTAGAAAATTAGTTTTTGAATAATTTACTGTAGAAAAGGCAATCCCTGGCGCACATAAAATTTGCGACAGTATAAAATTAGTTTTTGAATAATTTACTATATAAAAGGCAATCCCTGGCGCAATTAAAATTTGCGACAGTAAAAAATTATTTTTTGAATAATTTACTGTAGAAAAGGCAATCCCTGGCGCAATTAAAATTTGTGACAGTAGAAAATTAGTTTTTGAATAATTTACTATATAAAAGGCAATCCCTGGCGCACATAAAATTTGCGACAGTATAAAATTATTTTTTGAATAATTTACTGTAGAAAAGGCAATCCCTGGGATATTTAAAATTTGCGACAGTATAAAATTAGTTTTTGAAAAATTTACTATAGAAAAGGCAATCCCTGGGATATTTAAAATTTGCGACAGTAGAAAATTATTTTTTGAATAATTTACTGTAGAAAAGGCAATCCCTGGCGCAATTAAAATTTGTGACAGTATAAAATTATTTTTTGAATAATTTACTGTAGAAAAGGCAATCCCTGGGATATTTAAAATTTGCGACAGTAAAAAATTATTTTTTGAATAATTTACTGTAGAAAAGGCAATCCCTGGGATATTTAAAATTTGCGACAGTAGAAAATTATTTTTTGAATAATTTACTATAGAAAAGGCCATCCCTGGCGCAATTAAAATTTGTGACAGTATAAAATTATTTTTTGAATAATTTACTGTAGAAAAGGCAATCCCTGGGATATTTAAAATTTGTGACAGTTGAAAATTAGTTTTTGAATAATTTACTATAGAAAAGGCAATCCCTGGGATATTTAAAATTTGCGACAGTAGAAAATTATTTTTTGAATAATTTATTATAGAAAAGGCAATCCCTGGCGCAATTAAAATTTGTGACAGTATAAAATTAGTTTTTGAATAATTTACTATAGAAAAGGCAATCCCTGGGATATTTAAAATTTGCGACAGTAAAAAATTATTTTTTGAATAATTTACTGTAGAAAAGGCAATCCCTGGGATATTTAAAATTTGCGACAGTATAAAATTATTTTTTGAAAAATTTACTATAGAAAAGGCAATCCCTGGCGCACATAAAATTTGCGACAGTATAAAATTAGTTTTTGAATAATTTACTGTAGAAAAGGCAATCCCTGGCGCACATAAAATTTGTGACAGTATAAAATTATTTTTTGAATAATTTACTATAGAAAAGGCAATCCCTGGCGCACATAAAATTTGTGACAGTTGAAAATTATTTTTTGAATAATTTACTATAGAAAAGGCAATCCCTGGCGCAATTAAAATTTGCGACAGTATAAAATTAGTTTTTGAATAATTTACTGTAGAAAAGGCAATCCCTGGCGCACATAAAATTTGTGACAGTTGAAAATTATTTTTTGAATAATTTACTGTAGAAAAGGCAATCCCTGGCGCACATAAAATTTGCGACAGTATAAAATTAGTTTTTGAATAATTTACTATAGAAAAGGCAATCCCTGGGATATTTAAAATTTGCGACAGTAAAAAATTATTTTTTGAATAATTTACTGTAGAAAAGGCAATCCCTGGGATATTTAAAATTTGCGACAGTAGACAATTATTTTTTGAATAATTTACTATAGAAAAGGCAATCCCTGGCGCAATTAAAATTTGTGACAGTATAAAATTAGTTTTTGAATAATTTACTATAGAAAAGGCAATCCCTGGGATATTTAAAATTTGCGACAGTAAAAAATTATTTTTTGAATAATTTACTGTAGAAAAGGCAATCCCTGGGATATTTAAAATTTGCGACAGTAGAAAATTATTTTTTGAATAATTTACTATAGAAAAGGCAATCCCTGGCGCAATTAAAATTTGTGACAGTATAAAATTATTTTTTGAATAATTTACTGTAGAAAAGGCAATCCCTGGGATATTTAAAATTTGCGACAGTAGAAAATTATTTTTTGAATAATTTACTGTAGAAAAGGCAATCCCTGGGATATTTAAAATTTGCGACAGTATAAAATTATTTTTTGAATAATTTACTATAGAAAAGGCAATCCCTGGCGCAATTAAAATTTGTGACAGTATAAAATTAGTTTTTGAATAATTTACTGTAGAAAAGGCAATCCCTGGGATATTTAAAATTTGCGACAGTAGAAAATTATTTTTTGAATAATTTACTGTAGAAAAGGCAATCCCTGGGATATTTAAAATTTGTGACAGTTGAAAATTAGTTTTTGAATAATTTACTATAGAAAAGGCAATCCCTGGCGCACATAAAATTTGCGACAGTATAAAATTAGTTTTTGAATAATTTACTATATAAAAGGCAATCCCTGGCGCAATTAAAATTTGCGACAGTAGAAAATTATTTTTTGAATAATTTACTATAGAAAAGGCAATCCCTGGCGCAATTAAAATTTGTGACAGTATAAAATTAGTTTTTGAATAATTTACTATAGAAAAGGCAATCCCTGGGATATTTAAAATTTGCGACAGTAAAAAATTATTTTTTGAATAATTTACTGTAGAAAAGGCAACCCCTGGGATATTTAAAATTTGCGACAGTAGAAAATTATTTTTTGAATAATTTACTATAGAAAAGGCAATCCCTGGCGCAATTAAAATTTGTGACAGTATAAAATTATTTTTTGAATAATTTACTGTAGAAAAGGCAATCTCTGGGATATTTAAAATTTGCGACAGTAAAAAATTATTTTTTGAATAATTTACTGTAGAAAAGGCAATCCCTGGGATATTTAAAATTTGCGACAGTAGAAAATTATTTTTTGAATAATTTACTATAGAAAAGGCAATCCCTGGCGCAATTAAAATTTGTGACAGTATAAAATTAGTTTTTGAATAATTTACTGTAGAAAAGGCAATCCCTGGGATATTTAAAATTTGCGACAGTAGAAAATTATTTTTTGAATAATTTACTATAGAAAAGGCAATCCCTGGCGCAATTAAAATTTGTGACAGTATCAAATTATTTTTTGAATAATTTACTATAGAAAAGGCAATCCCTGGCGTAATTAAAATTTGCGACAGTAGAAAATTATTTTTTGAATAATTTACTATAGAAAAGTCAATCCCTGGCGCACATAAAATTTGCGACAGTAAAAAATTATTTTTTGAATAATTTACTATAGAAAAGGCAATCCCTGGCGCAATTAAAATTTGCGACAGTAAAAAATTATTTTTTGAATAATTTACTATAGAAAAGTCAATCCCTGGCGCACATAAAATTTGCGACAGTAAAAAATTATTTTTTGAATAATTTACTATAGAAAAGTCAATCCCTGGCGCACATAAAATTTGCGACAGTATAAAATTATTTTTTGAATAATTTACTATAGAAAAGGCAATCCCTGGCGCACATAAAATTTGCGACAGTAGAAAATTATTTTTTGAATAATTTACTGTAGAAAAGGCAATCCCTGGGATATTTAAAATTTGCGACAGTAGAAAATTAGTTTTTGAAAAGTTTACTATAGAAAAGGCAATCCCTGGCGTAATTAAAATTTGTGACAGTATAAAATTAGTTTTTGAATAATTTACTATAGAAAAGGCAATCCCTGGCGCAATTAAAATTTGTGACAGTATAAAATTATTTTTTGAATAATTTACTGTAGAAAAGGCAATCCCTGGCGCAATTAAAATTTGTGACAGTATAAAATTAGTTTTTGAATAATTTACTGTAGAAAAGGCAATCCCTGGCGCACATAAAATTTGCGACAGTATAAAATTATTTTTTGAATAATTTACTGTAGAAAAGGCAATCCCTGGGATATTTAAAATTTGCGACAGTATAAAATTAGTTTTTGAAAAATTTACTATAGAAAAGGCAATCCCTGGGATATTTAAAATTTGCGACAGTATAAAATTATTTTTTGAATAATTTACTGTAGAAAAGGCAATCCCTGGCGCAATTAAAATTTGCGACAGTAGAAAATTATTTTTTGAATAATTTACTGTAGAAAAGGCAATCCCTGGGATATTTAAAATTTGCGACAGTATAAAATTATTTTTTGAATAATTTACTATAGAAAAGGCAATCCCTGGCGTAATTAAAATTTGCGACAGTATAAAATTATTTTTTGAATAATTTACTATAGAAAAGGCAATCCCTGGCGCAATTAAAATTTGTGACAGTAGAAAATTATTTTTTGAAAAATTTACTATAGAAAAGGCAATCCCTGGCGCAATTAAAATTTGCGACAGTATAAAATTATTTTTTGAATAATTTACTATAGAAAAGGCAATCCCTGGCGCAATTAAAATTTGTGACAGTATAAAATTAGTTTTTGAATAATTTACTGTAGAAAAGGCAATCCCTGGGATATTTAAAATTTGCGACAGTAGAAAATTATTTTTTGAATAATTTACTGTAGAAAAGGCAATCACTGGGATATTAAAAATTTGCGACAGTATAAAATTATTTTTTGAAAAATTTACTATAGAAAAGGCAATCCCTGGCGCACATAAAATTTGCGACAGTATAAAATTATTTTTTGAATAATTTACTATAGAAAAGGCAATCCCTGGGATATTTAAAATTTGCGACAGTATAAAATTATTTTTTGAATAATTTACTATAGAAAAGGCAATCCCTGGCGCAATTAAAATTTGTGACAGTATAAAATTAGTTTTTGAAAAATTTACTATAGAAAAGGCAATCCCTGGCGCACATAAAATTTGCGACAGTATAAAATTATTTTTTGAATAATTTACTATAGAAAAGTCAATCCCTGGCGCAATTAAAATTTGCGACAGTTTAAAATTAGTTTTTGAAAAATTTACTATAGAAAAGGCAATCCCTGGGATATTTAAAATTTGCGACAGTATAAAATTATTTTTTGAATAATTTACTATAGAAAAGGCAATCCCTGGCGCACATAAAATTTGTGACAGTTGAAAATTATTTTTTGAATAATTTACTATAGAAAAGGCAATCCCTGGCGCACATAAAATTTGCGACAGTATAAAATTATTTTTTGAATAATTTACTGTAGAAAAGGCAATCCCTGGCGCAATTAAAATTTGCGACAGTATAAAATTATTTTTTGAATAATTTACTATAGAAAAGGCAATCCCTGGCGCAATTAAAATTTGTGACAGTATAAAATTAGTTTTTGAATAATTTACTGTAGAAAAGGCAATCCCTGGGATATTTAAAATTTGCGACAGTAGAAAATTATTTTTTGAATAATTTACTGTAGAAAAGGCAATCCCTGGGATATTTAAAATTTGCGACAGTATAAAATTATTTTTTGAAAAATTTACTATAGAAAAGGCAGTCCCTGGCGCACATAAAATTTGCGACAGTATAAAATTATTTTTTGAATAATTTACTATAGAAAAGGCAATCCCTGGGATATTTAAAATTTGCGACAGTATAAAATTATTTTTTGAATAATTTACTATAGAAAAGGCAATCCCTGGCGCACATAAAATTTGCGACAGTATAAAATTATTTTTTGAAAAATTTACTATAGAAAAGGCAATCCCTGGCGCAATTAAAATTTGCGACAGTATAAAATTAGTTTTTGAAAAATTTACTATAGAAAAGGCAATCCCTGGGATATTTAAAATTTGCGACAGTATAAAATTATTTTTTGAATAATTTACTATAGAAAAGGCAATCCCTGGCGCACATAAAATTTGTGACAGTTGAAAATTATTTTTTGAATAATTTACTATAGAAAAGGCAATCCCTGGCCCAATTAAAATTTGTGACAGTAGAAAATTATTTTTTGAAAAATTTACTATAGAAAAGGCAATCCCTGGCGCAATTAAAATTTGCGACAGTATAAAATTATTTTTTGAAAAATTTACTATAGAAAAGGCAATCCCTGGGATATTTAAAATTTGCGACAGTATAAAATTATTTTTTGAATAATTTACTATAGAAAAGGCAATCCCTGGCGCAATTAAAATTTGTGACAGTATAAAATTAGTTTTTGAATAATTTACTATAGAAAAGGCAATCCCTGGGATATTTAAAATTTGCGACAGTATAAAATTATTTTTTGAATAATTTACTATAGAAAAGGCAATCCCTGGCGAAATTAAAATTTGCGACAGTATAAAATTATTTTTTGAATAATTTACTATAGAAAAGGCAATCCCTGGCGCAATTAAAATTTGTGACAGTAGAAAATTAGTTTTTGAATAATTTACTATAGAAAAGGCAATCCCTGGGATATTTAAAATTTGCGACAGTATAAAATTATTTTTTGAATAATTTACTATAGAAAAGGCAATCCCTGGGATATTTAAAATTTGCGACAGTATAAAATTATTTTTTGAATAATTTACTATAGAAAAGGCAATCCCTGGCGCACATAAAATTTGCGACAGTATAAAATTATTTTTTGAATAATTTACTATAGAAAAGGCAATCCCTGGGATATTTAAAATTTGCGACAGTATAAAATTATTTTTTGAATAATTTACTATAGAAAAGTCAATCCCTGGCGCACATAAAATTTGCGACAGTATAAAATTATTTTTTGAATAATTTACTGTAGAAAAGGCAATCCCTGGCGCAATTAAAATTTGTGACAGTACAAAATTATTTTTTGAAAAATTTACTATAGAAAAGGCAATCCCTGGCGCACATAAAATTTGCGACAGTAAAAAATTATTTTTTGAATAATTTACTGTAGAAAAGGCAATCCCTGGGATATTTCAAATTTGCGACAGTAAAAAATTATTTTTTGAATAATTTACTGTAGAAAAGGCAATCCCTGGGATATTTAAAATTTGCGACAGTAGAAAATTATTTTTTGAATAATTTACTATAGAAAAGGCAATCCCTGGCGCAATTAAAATTTGTGACAGTATAAAATTAGTTTTTGAATAATTTACTGTAGAAAAGGCAATCCCTGGGATATTTAAAATTTGCGACAGTATAAAATTATTTTTTGAATAATTTACTATAGAAAAGGCAATCCCTGGCGCAATTAAAATTTGTGACAGTATAAAATTATTTTTTGAATAATTTACTATAGAAAAGGCAATCCCTGGCGCAATTAAAATTTGTGACAGTTGAAAATTATTTTTTGAATAATTTACTATAGAAAAGGCAATCCCTGGGATATTTAAAATTTGTGACAGTTGAAAATTATTTTTTGAATAATTTACTGTAGAAAAGGCAATCCCTGGCGTAATTAAAATTTGCGACAGTAAAAAATTAGTTTTTGAATAATTTACTATAGAAAAGGCAATCCCTGGCGCACATAAAATTTGCGACAGTATAAAATTAGTTTTTGAAAAATTTACTATAGAAAAGGCAATCCCTGGGATATTTAAAATTTGCGACAGTATAAAATTATTTTTTGAATAATTTACTATAGAAAAGGCAATCCCTGGCGCACATAAAATTTGCGACAGTATAAAATTATTTTTTGAATAATTTACTATAGAAAAGGCAATCCCTGGCGCACATAAAATTTGCGACAGTAAAAAATAATTTTTTGAATAATTTACTGTAGAAAAGGCAATCCCTGGGATATTTAAAATTTGCGACAGTAAAAAATTATTTTTTGAATAATTTACTGTAGAAAAGGCAATCCCTGGCGCACATAAAATTTGCGACAGTATAAAATTATTTTTTGAATAATTTACTATAGAAAAGGCAATCCCTGGGATATTTAAAATTTGTGACAGTATAAAATTAGTTTTTGAATAATTTACTATAGAAAAGGCAATCCCTGGCGCACATAAAATTTGCGACAGTATAAAATTATTTTTTGAATAATTTACTATAGAAAAGGCAATCCCTGGCGCACATAAAATTTGTGACAGTAGAAAATTATTTTTTGAATAATTTACTGTAGAAAAGGCAATCCCTGGGATATTTAAAATTTGCGACAGTATAAAATTATTTTTTGAATAATTTACTATAGAAAAGGCAATCCCTGGCGCACATAAAATTTGCGACAGTATAAAATTAGTTTTTGAATAATTTACTATAGAAAAGGCAATCCCTGGCGCAATTAAAATTTGCGACAGTATAAAATTATTTTTTGAATAATTTACTATAGAAAAGGCAATCCCTGGGATATTTAAAATTTGCGACAGTATAAAATTATTTTTTGAAAAATTTACTATAGAAAAGGCAATCCCTGGGATATTTAAAATTTGCGACAGTATAAAATTATTTTTTGAATAATTTACTATAGAAAAGGCAATCCCTGGCGCACATAAAATTTGCGACAGTAAAAAATTATTTTTTGAATAATTTACTGTAGAAAAGGCAATCCCTGGCGCACATAAAATTTGCGACAGTTGAAAATTATTTTTTGAATAATTTACTATAGAAAAGGCAATCCCTGGCGCACATAAAATTTGTGACAGTTGAAAATTATTTTTTGAATAATTTACTGTAGAAAAGGCAATCCCTGGCGCACATAAAATTTGCGACAGTAAAAAATTATTTTTTGAATAATTTACTATAGAAAAGGCAATCCCTGGCGTAATTAAAATTTGCGACAGTATAAAATTATTTTTTGAATAATTTACTATAGAAAAGTCAATCCCTGGCGCAATTAAAATTTGCGACAGTATAAAATTAGTTTTTGAATAATTTACTGTAGAAAAGGCAATCCCTGGGATATTTAAAATTTGCGACAGTAGAAAATTAGTTTTTGAAAAATTTACTATAGAAAAGGCAATCCCTGGCGCAATTAAAATTTGCGACAGTAAAAAATTAGTTTTTGAATAATTTACTGTAGAAAAGGCAATCCCTGGGATATTTAAAATTTGCGACAGTAGAAAATTATTTTTTGAATAATTTACTATAGAAAAGGCAATCCCTGGCGCAATTAAAATTTGCGACAGTAGAAAATTATTTTTTGAATAATTTACTATAGAAAAGTCAATCCCTGGCGCAATTAAAATTTGCGACAGTATAAAATTAGTTTTTGAATAATTTACTATAGAAAAGTCAATCCCTGGCGCAATTAAAATTTGCGACAGTATAAAATTAGTTTTTGAATAATTTACTATAGAAAAGGCAATCCCTGGCGCACATAAAATTTGCGACAGTATAAAATTAGTTTTTGAATAATTTACTATGGAAAAGGCAATCCCTGGCGTAATTAAAATTTGCGACAGTATAAAATTAGTTTTTGAATAATTTACTATAGAAAAGGCAATCCCTGGCGCAATTAAAATTTGTGACAGTATAAAATTAGTTTTTGAATAATTTACTATAGAAAAGGCAATCCCTGGGATATTTAAAATTTGCGACAGTATAAAATTATTTTTTGAATAATTTACTGTAGAAAAGGCAATTCCTGGGATATTTAAAATTTGTGACAGTTGAAAATTATTTTTTGAATAATTTACTATAGAAAAGTCAATCCCTGGCGCACATAAAATTTGCGACAGTATAAAATTAGTTTTTGAATAATTTACTATAGAAAAGGCAATCCCTGGCGCAATTAAAATTTGCGACAGTATAAAATTAGTTTTTGAATAATTTACTATAGAAAAGGCAATCCCTGGCGTAATTAAAATTTGCGACAGTAGAAAATTATTTTTTGAATAATTTACTATAGAAAAGGCAATCCCTGGCGCACATAAAATTTGCGACAGTATAAAATTATTTTTTGAATAATTTACTATAGAAAAGGCAATCCCTGGCGTAATTAAAATTTGCGACAGTATAAAATTATTTTTTGAATAATTTACTGTAGAAAAGGCAATCCCTGGGATATTTAAAATTTGCGACAGTATAAAATTATTTTTTGAATAATTTACTATAGAAAAGGCAATCCCTGGCGCACATAAAATTTGTGACAGTTGAAAATTATTTTTTGAATAATTTACTGTAGAAAAGGCAATCCCTGGGATATTTAAAATTTGCGACAGTATAAAATTATTTTTTGAATAATTTACTATAGAAAAGGCAATCCCTGGCGTAATTAAAATTTGCGACAGTAGAAAATTATTTTTTGAATAATTTACTATAGAAAAGTCAATCCCTGGCGCAATTAAAATTTGCGACAGTATAAAATTAGTTTTTGAATAATTTACTATAGAAAAGGCAATCCCTGGCGTAATTAAAATTTGCGACAGTATAAAATTATTTTTTGAATAATTTACTGTAGAAAAGGCAATCCCTGGGATATTTAAAATTTGCGACAGTAGAAAATTATTTTTTGAATAATTTACTATAGAAAAGGCAATCCCTGGCGCAATTAAAATTTGTGACAGTAAAAAATTATTTTTTGAATAATTTACTGTAGAAAAGGCAATCCCTGGGATATTTAAAATTTGCGACAGTATAAAATTATTTTTTGAATAATTTACTATAGAAAAGGCAATCCCTGGCGTAATTAAAATTTGCGACAGTAGAAAATTATTTTTTGAATAATTTACTATAGAAAAGGCAATCCCTGGCGTAATTAAAATTTGCGACAGTAGAAAATTATTTTTTGAATAATTTACTGTAGAAAAGGCAATCCCTGGCGCACATAAAATTTGCGACAGTAAAAAATTATTTTTTGAATAATTTACTGTAGAAAAGGCAATCCCTGGGATATTTAAAATTTGCGACAGTAGAAAATTATTTTTTGAATAATTTACTGTAGAAAAGGCAATCCCTGGCGCATTTAAAATTTGCGACAGTAGAAAATTATTTTTTGAATAATTTACTGTCGAAAAGGCAATCCCTGGAATATTTAAAATTTGCGACAGTATAAAATTATTTTTTGAATAATTTACTATAGAAAAGGCAATCCCTGGCGTAATTAAAATTTGCGACAGTATAAAATTAGTTTTTGAATAATTTACTATATAAAAGGCAATCCCTGGCGCAATTAAAATTTGCGACAGTAGAAAATTATTTTTTGAATAATTTACTGTAGAAAAGGCAATCCCTGGGATATTTAAAATTTGCGACAGTATAAAATTATTTTTTGAATAATTTACTATAGAAAAGGCAATCCCTGGCGCAATTAAAATTTGCGACAGTAGAAAATTATTTTTTGAATAATTTACTATAGAAAAGGCAATCCCTGGCGTAATTAAAATTTGCGACAGTAGAAAATTATTTTTTGAATAATTTACTGTAGAAAAGGCAATCCCTGGCGCACATAAAATTTGCGACAGTATAAAATTATTTTTTGAATAATTTACTGTAGAAAAGGCAATCCCTGGGATATTTAAAATTTGCGACAGTATAAAATTATTTTTTGAATAATTTACTGTAGAAAAGGCAATCCCTGGGATATTTAAAATTTGCGACAGTATAAAATTATTTTTTGAATAATTTACTGTAGAAAAGGCAATCCCTGGCGCACATAAAATTTGCGACAGTATAAAATTAGTTTTTGAATAATTTACTATAGAAAAGGCAATCCCTGGCGCACATAAAATTTGCGACAGTATAAAATTAGTTTTTGAATAATTTACTATAGAAAAGGCAATCCCTGGCGCAATTAAAATTTGTGACAGTATAAAATTAGTTTTTGAATAATTTACTATAGAAAAGGCAATCCCTGGGATATTTAAAATTTGTGACAGTTGAAAATTATTTTTTGAATAATTTACTATATAAAAGGCAATCCCTGGCGCACATAAAATTTGCGACAGTATAAAATTATTTTTTGAATAATTTACTGTAGAAAAGGCAATCCCTGGCGCACATAAAATTTGCGACAGTATAAAATTATTTTTTGAATAATTTACTATAGAAAAGGCATTCCCTGGCGCAATTAAAATTTGCGACAGTATAAAATTAGTTTTTGAATAATTTACTATAGAAAAGTCAATCCCTGGCGCAATTAAAATTTGCGACAGTATAAAATTAGTTTTTGAATAATTTACTATAGAAAAGGCAATCCCTGGCGCACATAAAATTTGCGACAGTATAAAATTATTTTTTGAATAATTTACTGTAGAAAAGGCAATCCCTGGGATATTTAAAATTTGCGACAGTATAAAATTATTTTTTGAATAATTTACTATAGAAAAGTCAATCCCTGGCGCACATAAAATTTGCGACAGTATAAAATTATTTTTTGAATAATTTACTATAGAAAAGGCAATCCCTGGCGCACATAAAATTTGCGACAGTATAAAATTATTTTTTGAATAATTTACTATAGAAAAGGCAATCCCTGGCGCACATAAAATTTGTGACAGTTGAAAATTATTTTTTGAATAATTTACTATAGAAAAGGCAATCCCTGGCGCAATTAAAATTTGTGACAGTAAAAAATTATTTTTTGAATAATTTACTGTAGAAAAGGCAATCCCTGGGATATTTAAAATTTGCGACAGTATAAAATTATTTTTTGAATAATTTACTATAGAAAAGTCAATCCCTGGCGCACATAAAATTTGCGACAGTATAAAATTATTTTTTGAATAATTTACTATAGAAAAGGCAATCCCTGGCGCACATAAAATTTGCGACAGTATAAAATTATTTTTTGAATAATTTACTATAGAAAAGGCAATCCCTGGCGCACATAAAATTTGCGACAGTATAAAATTATTTTTTGAATAATTTACTATAGAAAAGGCAATCCCTGGCGCACATAAAATTTGCGACAGTATAAAATTATTTTTTGAATAATTTACTGTAGAAAAGGCAATCCCTGGGATATTTAAAATTTGCGACAGTATAAAATTATTTTTTGAATAATTTACTATAGAAAAGTCAATCCCTGGCGTAATTAAAATTTGCGACAGTAAAAAATTATTTTTTGAAAAATTTACTATATAAAAGGCAATCCCTGGCGCACATAAAATTTGTGACAGTTGAAAATTATTTTTTGAATAATTTACTATAGAAAAGGCAATCCCTGGCGCACATAAAATTTGCGACAGTATAAAATTAGTTTTTGAATAATTTACTATTGAAAAGGCAATCCCTGGCGCAATTAAAATTTGTGACAGTATAAAATTAGTTTTTGAATAATTTACTATAGAAAAGGCAATCCCTGGGATATTTAAAATTTGCGACAGTATAAAATTATTTTTTGAATAATTTACTATAGAAAAGGCAATCCCTGGCGCACATAAAATTTGCGACAGTATAAAATTATTTTTTGAATAATTTACTATAGAAAAGGCAATCCCTGGCGTAATTAAAATTTGCGACAGTATAAAATTATTTTTTGAATAATTTACTATAGAAAAGGCAATCCCTGGCGCAATTAAAATTTGCGACAGTAGAAAATTATTTTTTGAATAATTTACTATAGAAAAGGCAATCCCTGGCGCACATAAAATTTGCGACAGTATAAAATTATTTTTTGAAAAATTTACTATATAAAAGGCAATCCCTGGCGCAATTAAAATTTGTGACAGTTGAAAATTAGTTTTTGAATAATTTACTATAGAAAAGGCAATCCCTGGCGCACATAAAATTTGTGACAGTTGAAAATTATTTTTTGAATAATTTACTATAGAAAAGGCAATCCCTGGGATATTTAAAATTTGCGACAGTAGAAAATTATTTTTTGAATAATTTACTATAGAAAAGTCAATCCCTGGCGCAATTAAAATTTGCGACAGTATAAAATTAGTTTTTGAATAATTTACTGTAGAAAAGGCAATCCCTGGGATATTTAAAATTTGCGACAGTATAAAATTAGTTTTTGAATAATTTACTATAGAAAAGGCAATCCCTGGCGCACATAAAATTTGTGACAGTTGAAAATTATTTTTTGAATAATTTACTATAGAAAAGGCAATCCCTGGGATATTTAAAATTTGCGACAGTAGAAAATTATTTTTTGAATAATTTACTATAGAAAAGTCAATCCCTGGCGCACATAAAATTTGCGACAGTAGAAAATTATTTTTTGAATAATTTACTATAGAAAAGGCAATCCCTGGCGCAATTAAAATTTGCGACAGTATAAAATTAGTTTTTGAATAATTTACTATAGAAAAGGCAATCCCTGGCGCACATAAAATTTGTGACAGTTGAAAATTATTTTTTGAATAATTTACTATAGAAAAGGCAATCCCTGGGATATTTAAAATTTGCGACAGTAGAAAATTATTTTTTGAATAATTTACTATAGAAAAGTCAATCCCTGGCGCACATAAAATTTGTGACAGTTGAAAATTATTTTTTGAATAATTTACTGTAGAAAAGGCAATCCCTGGCGCACATAAAATTTGCGACAGTAAAAAATTATTTTTTGAATAATTTACTGTAGAAAAGGCAATCCCTGGGATATTTAAAATTTGCGACAGTAGAAAATTATTTTTTGAATAATTTACTATAGAAAAGGCAATCCCTGGCGCAATTAAAATTTGCGACAGTATAAAATTAGTTTTTGAATAATTTACTATAGAAAAGGCAATCCCTGGCGCACATAAAATTTGTGACAGTTGAAAATTATTTTTTGAATAATTTACTATAGAAAAGGCAATCCCTGGGATATTTAAAATTTGCGACAGTAGAAAATTATTTTTTGAATAATTTACTATAGAAAAGGCAATCCCTGGCGCAATTAAAATTTGCGACAGTATAAAATTAGTTTTTGAATAATTTACTATAGAAAAGTCAATCCCTGGCGCAATTAAAATTTGCGACAGTATAAAATTAGTTTTTGAATAATTTACTATAGAAAAGGCAATCCCTGGCGCAATTAAAATTTGCGACAGTATAAAATTAGTTTTTGAATAATTTACTATAGAAAAGGCAATCCCTGGCGCACATAAAATTTGTGACAGTTGAAAATTATTTTTTGAATAATTTACTATAGAAAAGGCAATCCCTGGGATATTTAAAATTTGCGACAGTAGAAAATTATTTTTTGAATAATTTACTATAGAAAAGGCAATCCCTGGCGCAATTAAAATTTGCGACAGTATAAAATTAGTTTTTGAATAATTTACTATAGAAAAGTCAATTCCTGGCGCAATTAAAATTTGCGACAGTATAAAATTAGTTTTTGAATAATTTACTATAGAAAAGGCAATCCCTGGCGCACATAAAATTTGCGACAGTATAAAATTATTTTTTGAATAATTTACTGTAGAAAAGGCAATCCCTGGGATATTTAAAATTTGCGACAGTAGAAAATTATTTTTTGAATAATTTACTATAGAAAAGGCAATCCCTGGCGCAATTAAAATTTGCGACAGTATAAAATTAGTTTTTGAATAATTTACTATAGAAAAGGCAATCCCTGGCGCACATAAAATTTGTGACAGTTGAAAATTATTTTTTGAATAATTTACTATAGAAAAGGCAATCCCTGGGATATTTAAAATTTGCGACAGTAGAAAATTATTTTTTGAATAATTTACTATAGAAAAGTCAATCCCTGGCGCACATAAAATTTGTGACAGTTGAAAATTATTTTTTGAATAATTTACTGTAGAAAAGGCAATCCCTGGCGCACATAAAATTTGCGACAGTAAAAAATTATTTTTTGAATAATTTACTGTAGAAAAGGCAATCCCTGGGATATTTAAAATTTGCGACAGTAGAAAATTATTTTTTGAATAATTTACTATAGAAAAGGCAATCCCTGGCGCAATTAAAATTTGCGACAGTATAAAATTAGTTTTTGAATAATTTACTGTAGAAAAGGCAATCCCTGGGATATTTAAAATTTGCGACAGTAGAAAATTATTTTTTGAATAATTTACTATAGAAAAGGCAATCCCTGGCGCAATTAAAATTTGCGACAGTATAAAATTATTTTTTGAATAATTTACTGTAGAAAAGGCAATCCCTGGGATATTTAAAATTTGCGACAGTAGAAAATTATTTTTTGAATAATTTACTATAGAAAAGGCAATCCCTGGCGCAATTAAAATTTGCGACAGTATAAAATTAGTTTTTGAATAATTTACTATAGAAAAGGCAATCCCTGGCGCACATAAAATTTGTGACAGTTGAAAATTATTTTTTGAATAATTTACTATAGAAAAGGCAATCCCTGGGATATTTAAAATTTGCGACAGTAGAAAATTATTTTTTGAATAATTTACTGTAGAAAAGGCAATCCCTGGCGCACATAAAATTTGCGACAGTAAAAAATTATTTTTTGAATAATTTACTGTAGAAAAGGCAATCCCTGGGATATTTAAAATTTGCGACAGTAGAAAATTATTTTTTGAATAATTTACTATAGAAAAGGCAATCCCTGGCGCAATTAAAATTTGCGACAGTATAAAATTAGTTTTTGAATAATTTACTATAGAAAAGGCAATCCCTGGCGCACATAAAATTTGTGACAGTTGAAAATTATTTTTTGAATAATTTACTATAGAAAAGGCAATCCCTGGGATATTTAAAATTTGCGACAGTAGAAAATTATTTTTTGAATAATTTACTATAGAAAAGTCAATCCCTGGCGCACATAAAATTTGTGACAGTATAAAATTATTTTTTGAATAATTTACTATAGAAAAGGCAATCCCTGGGATATTTAAAATTTGCGACAGTATAAAATTATTTTTTGAATAATTTACTATAGAAAAGGCAATCCCTGGCGCACATAAAATTTGTGACAGTTGAAAATTATTTTTTGAATAATTTACTATAGAAAAGGCAATCCCTGGGATATTTAAAATTTGCGACAGTAGAAAATTATTTTTTGAATAATTTACTATAGAAAAGTCAATCCCTGGCGCACATAAAATTTGCGACAGTAGAAAATTATTTTTTGAATAATTTACTATAGAAAAGTCAATCCCTGGCGCAATTAAAATTTGCGACAGTATAAAATTAGTTTTTGAATAATTTACTATAGAAAAGTCAATCCCTGGCGCAATTAAAATTTGCGACAGTATAAAATTAGTTTTTGAATAATTTACTATAGAAAAGGCAATCCCTGGCGCACATAAAATTTGCGACAGTAGAAAATTATTTTTTGAATAATTTACTATAGAAAAGTCAATCCCTGGCGCACATAAAATTTGCGACAGTAGAAAATTATTTTTTGAATAATTTACTATAGAAAAGTCAATCCCTGGCGCAATTAAAATTTGCGACAGTATAAAATTAGTTTTTGAATAATTTACTATAGAAAAGTCAATCCCTGGCGCAATTAAAATTTGCGACAGTATAAAATTAGTTTTTGAATAATTTACTATAGAAAAGGCAATCCCTGGCGCACATAAAATTTGCGACAGTATAAAATTATTTTTTGAATAATTTACTATAGAAAAGGCAATCCCTGGCGCAATTAAAATTTGCGACAGTATAAAATTAGTTTTTGAATAATTTACTGTAGAAAAGGCAATCCCTGGGATATTTAAAATTTGCGACAGTAGAAAATTATTTTTTGAATAATTTACTATAGAAAAGGCAATCCCTGGCGCAATTAAAATTTGCGACAGTATAAAATTATTTTTTGAATAATTTACTGTAGAAAAGGCAATCCCTGGGATATTTAAAATTTGCGACAGTAGAAAATTATTTTTTGAATAATTTACTATAGAAAAGGCAATCCCTGGCGCAATTAAAATTTGCGACAGTAGAAAATTAGTTTTTGAAAAATTTACTATAGAAAAGGCAATCCCTGGCGCAATTAAAATTTGCGACAGTAAAAAATTAGTTTTTGAATAATTTACTGTAGAAAAGGCAATCCCTGGGATATTTAAAATTTGCGACAGTAGAAAATTATTTTTTGAATAATTTACTATAGAAAAGGCAATCCCTGGCGCAATTAAAATTTGCGACAGTAGAAAATTATTTTTTGAATAATTTACTATAGAAAAGTCAATCCCTGGCGCAATTAAAATTTGCGACAGTATAAAATTAGTTTTTGAATAATTTACTATAGAAAAGTCAATCCCTGGCGCAATTAAAATTTGCGACAGTATAAAATTAGTTTTTGAATAATTTACTATAGAAAAGGCAATCCCTGGCGCACATAAAATTTGCGACAGTATAAAATTAGTTTTTGAATAATTTACTATAGAAAAGGCAATCCCTGGCGTAATTAAAATTTGCGACAGTATAAAATTAGTTTTTGAATAATTTACTATAGAAAAGGCAATCCCTGGCGCAATTAAAATTTGTGACAGTATAAAATTAGTTTTTGAATAATTTACTATAGAAAAGGCAATCCCTGGGATATTTAAAATTTGCGACAGTATAAAATTATTTTTTGAATAATTTACTGTAGAAAAGGCAATTCCTGGGATATTTAAAATTTGTGACAGTTGAAAATTATTTTTTGAATAATTTACTATAGAAAAGTCAATCCCTGGCGCACATAAAATTTGCGACAGTATAAAATTAGTTTTTGAATAATTTACTATAGAAAAGGCAATCCCTGGCGCAATTAAAATTTGCGACAGTATAAAATTAGTTTTTGAATAATTTACTATAGAAAAGGCAATCCCTGGCGTAATTAAAATTTGCGACAGTAGAAAATTATTTTTTGAATAATTTACTATAGAAAAGGCAATCCCTGGCGCACATAAAATTTGCGACAGTATAAAATTATTTTTTGAATAATTTACTATAGAAAAGGCAATCCCTGGCGTAATTAAAATTTGCGACAGTATAAAATTATTTTTTGAATAATTTACTGTAGAAAAGGCAATCCCTGGGATATTTAAAATTTGCGACAGTATAAAATTATTTTTTGAATAATTTACTATAGAAAAGGCAATCCCTGGCGCACATAAAATTTGTGACAGTTGAAAATTATTTTTTGAATAATTTACTGTAGAAAAGGCAATCCCTGGGATATTTAAAATTTGCGACAGTATAAAATTATTTTTTGAATAATTTACTATAGAAAAGGCAATCCCTGGCGTAATTAAAATTTGGGACAGTAGAAAATTATTTTTTGAATAATTTACTATAGAAAAGTCAATCCCTGGCGCAATTAAAATTTGCGACAGTATAAAATTAGTTTTTGAATAATTTACTATAGAAAAGGCAATCCCTGGCGTAATTAAAATTTGCGACAGTATAAAATTATTTTTTGAATAATTTACTGTAGAAAAGGCAATCCCTGGGATATTTAAAATTTGCGACAGTAGAAAATTATTTTTTGAATAATTTACTATAGAAAAGGCAATCCCTGGCGCAATTAAAATTTGTGACAGTAAAAAATTATTTTTTGAATAATTTACTGTAGAAAAGGCAATCCCTGGGATATTTAAAATTTGCGACAGTATAAAATTATTTTTTGAATAATTTACTATAGAAAAGGCAATCCCTGGCGTAATTAAAATTTGCGACAGTAGAAAATTATTTTTTGAATAATTTACTATAGAAAAGGCAATCCCTGGCGTAATTAAAATTTGCGACAGTAGAAAATTATTTTTTGAATAATTTACTGTAGAAAAGGCAATCCCTGGCGCACATAAAATTTGCGACAGTAAAAAATTATTTTTTGAATAATTTACTGTAGAAAAGGCAATCCCTGGGATATTTAAAATTTGCGACAGTAGAAAATTATTTTTTGAATAATTTACTGTAGAAAAGGCAATCCCTGGCGCATTTAAAATTTGCGACAGTAGAAAATTATTTTTTGAATAATTTACTGTAGAAAAGGCAATCCCTGGGATATTTAAAATTTGCGACAGTATAAAATTATTTTTTGAATAATTTACTATAGAAAAGGCAATCCCTGGCGTAATTAAAATTTGCGACAGTATAAAATTAGTTTTTGAATAATTTACTATATAAAAGGCAATCCCTGGCGCAATTAAAATTTGCGACAGTAGAAAATTATTTTTTGAATAATTTACTGTAGAAAAGGCAATCCCTGGGATATTTAAAATTTGCGACAGTATAAAATTATTTTTTGAATAATTTACTATAGAAAAGGCAATCCCTGGCGCAATTAAAATTTGCGACAGTAGAAAATTATTTTTTGAATAATTTACTATAGAAAAGGCAATCCCTGGCGTAATTAAAATTTGCGACAGTAGAAAATTATTTTTTGAATAATTTACTGTAGAAAAGGCAATCCCTGGCGCACATAAAATTTGCGACAGTATAAAATTATTTTTTGAATAATTTACTGTAGAAAAGGCAATCCCTGGGATATTTAAAATTTGCGACAGTATAAAATTATTTTTTGAATAATTTACTGTAGAAAAGGCAATCCCTGGGATATTTAAAATTTGCGACAGTATAAAATTATTTTTTGAATAATTTACTGTAGAAAAGGCAATCCCTGGCGCACATAAAATTTGCGACAGTATAAAATTAGTTTTTGAATAATTTACTATAGAAAAGGCAATCCCTGGCGCACATAAAATTTGCGACAGTATAAAATTAGTTTTTGAATAATTTACTATAGAAAAGGCAATCCCTGGCGCAATTAAAATTTGTGACAGTATAAAATTAGTTTTTGAATAATTTACTATAGAAAAGGCAATCCCTGGGATATTTAAAATTTGTGACAGTTGAAAATTATTTTTTGAATAATTTACTATATAAAAGGCAATCCCTGGCGCACATAAAATTTGCGACAGTATAAAATTATTTTTTGAATAATTTACTGTAGAAAAGGCAATCCCTGGCGCACATAAAATTTGCGACAGTATAAAATTATTTTTTGAATAATTTACTATAGAAAAGGCAATCCCTGGCGCAATTAAAATTTGCGACAGTATAAAATTAGTTTTTGAATAATTTACTATAGAAAAGTCAATCCCTGGCGCAATTAAAATTTGCGACAGTATAAAATTAGTTTTTGAATAATTTACTATAGAAAAGGCAATCCCTGGCGCACATAAAATTTGCGACAGTATAAAATTATTTTTTGAATAATTTACTGTAGAAAAGGCAATCCCTGGGATATTTAAAATTTGCGACAGTATAAAATTATTTTTTGAATAATTTACTATAGAAAAGTCAATCCCTGGCGCACATAAAATTTGCGACAGTATAAAATTATTTTTTGAATAATTTACTATAGAAAAGGCAATCCCTGGCGCACATAAAATTTGCGACAGTATAAAATTATTTTTTGAATAATTTACTATAGAAAAGGCAATCCCTGGCGCACATAAAATTTGTGACAGTTGAAAATTATTTTTTGAATAATTTACTATAGAAAAGGCAATCCCTGGCGCAATTAAAATTTGTGACAGTAAAAAATTATTTTTTGAATAATTTACTGTAGAAAAGGCAATCCCTGGGATATTTAAAATTTGCGACAGTATAAAATTATTTTTTGAATAATTTACTATAGAAAAGTCAATCCCTGGCGCACATAAAATTTGCGACAGTATAAAATTATTTTTTGAATAATTTACTATAGAAAAGGCAATCCCTGGCGCACATAAAATTTGCGACAGTATAAAATTATTTTTTGAATAATTTACTATAGAAAAGGCAATCCCTGGCGCACATAAAATTTGCGACAGTATAAAATGATTTTTTGAATAATTTACTATAGAAAAGGCAATCCCTGGCGCACATAAAATTTGCGACAGTATAAAATTATTTTTTGAATAATTTACTGTAGAAAAGGCAATCCCTGGGATATTTAAAATTTGCGACAGTATAAAATTATTTTTTGAATAATTTACTATAGAAAAGTCAATCCCTGGCGTAATTAAAATTTGCGACAGTAAAAAATTATTTTTTGAAAAATTTACTATATAAAAGGCAATCCCTGGCGCACATAAAATTTGTGACAGTTGAAAATTATTTTTTGAATAATTTACTATAGAAAAGGCAATCCCTGGCGCACATAAAATTTGCGACAGTATAAAATTAGTTTTTGAATAATTTACTATTGAAAAGGCAATCCCTGGCGCAATTAAAATTTGTGACAGTATAAAATTAGTTTTTGAATAATTTACTATAGAAAAGGCAATCCCTGGGATATTTAAAATTTGCGACAGTATAAAATTATTTTTTGAATAATTTACTATAGAAAAGGCAATCCCTGGCGCACATAAAATTTGCGACAGTATAAAATTATTTTTTGAATAATTTACTATAGAAAAGGCAATCCCTGGCGTAATTAAAATTTGCGACAGTATAAAATTATTTTTTGAATAATTTACTATAGAAAAGGCAATCCCTGGCGCAATTAAAATTTGCGACAGTAGAAAATTATTTTTTGAATAATTTACTATAGAAAAGGCAATCCCTGGCGCACATAAAATTTGCGACAGTATAAAATTATTTTTTGAAAAATTTACTATATAAAAGGCAATCCCTGGCGCAATTAAAATTTGTGACAGTTGAAAATTAGTTTTTGAATAATTTACTATAGAAAAGGCAATCCCTGGCGCACATAAAATTTGTGACAGTTGAAAATTATTTTTTGAATAATTTACTATAGAAAAGGCAATCCCTGGGATATTTAAAATTTGCGACAGTAGAAAATTATTTTTTGAATAATTTACTATAGAAAAGTCAATCCCTGGCGCAATTAAAATTTGCGACAGTATAAAATTAGTTTTTGAATAATTTACTGTAGAAAAGGCAATCCCTGGGATATTTAAAATTTGCGACAGTATAAAATTAGTTTTTGAATAATTTACTATAGAAAAGGCAATCCCTGGCGCACATAAAATTTGTGACAGTTGAAAATTATTTTTTGAATAATTTACTATAGAAAAGGCAATCCCTGGGATATTTAAAATTTGCGACAGTAGAAAATTATTTTTTGAATAATTTACTATAGAAAAGTCAATCCCTGGCGCACATAAAATTTGCGACAGTAGAAAATTATTTTTTGAATAATTTACTATAGAAAAGGCAATCCCTGGCGCAATTAAAATTTGCGACAGTATAAAATTAGTTTTTGAATAATTTACTATAGAAAAGGCAATCCCTGGCGCACATAAAATTTGTGACAGTTGAAAATTATTTTTTGAATAATTTACTATAGAAAAGGCAATCCCTGGGATATTTAAAATTTGCGACAGTAGAAAATTATTTTTTGAATAATTTACTATAGAAAAGTCAATCCCTGGCGCACATAAAATTTGTGACAGTTGAAAATTATTTTTTGAATAATTTACTGTAGAAAAGGCAATCCCTGGCGCACATAAAATTTGCGACAGTAAAAAATTATTTTTTGAATAATTTACTGTAGAAAAGGCAATCCCTGGGATATTTAAAATTTGCGACAGTAGAAAATTATTTTTTGAATAATTTACTATAGAAAAGGCAATCCCTGGCGCAATTAAAATTTGCGACAGTATAAAATTAGTTTTTGAATAATTTACTATAGAAAAGGCAATCCCTGGCGCACATAAAATTTGTGACAGTTGAAAATTATTTTTTGAATAATTTACTATAGAAAAGGCAATCCCTGGGATATTTAAAATTTGCGACAGTAGAAAATTATTTTTTGAATAATTTACTATAGAAAAGGCAATCCCTGGCGCAATTAAAATTTGCGACAGTATAAAATTAGTTTTTGAATAATTTACTATAGAAAAGTCAATCCCTGGCGCAATTAAAATTTGCGACAGTATAAAATTAGTTTTTGAATAATTTACTATAGAAAAGGCAATCCCTGGCGCAATTAAAATTTGCGACAGTATAAAATTAGTTTTTGAATAATTTACTATAGAAAAGGCAATCCCTGGCGCACATAAAATTTGTGACAGTTGAAAATTATTTTTTGAATAATTTACTATAGAAAAGGCAATCCCTGGGATATTTAAAATTTGCGACAGTAGAAAATTATTCTTTGAATAATTTACTATAGAAAAGGCAATCCCTGGCGCAATTAAAATTTGCGACAGTATAAAATTAGTTTTTGAATAATTTACTATAGAAAAGTCAATTCCTGGCGCAATTAAAATTTGCGACAGTATAAAATTAGTTTTTGAATAATTTACTATAGAAAAGGCAATCCCTGGCGCACATAAAATTTGCGACAGTATAAAATTATTTTTTGAATAATTTACTGTAGAAAAGGCAATCCCTGGGATATTTAAAATTTGCGACAGTAGAAAATTATTTTTTGAATAATTTACTATAGAAAAGGCAATCCCTGGCGCAATTAAAATTTGCGACAGTATAAAATTAGTTTTTGAATAATTTACTATAGAAAAGGCAATCCCTGGCGCACATAAAATTTGTGACAGTTGAAAATTATTTTTTGAATAATTTACTATAGAAAAGGCAATCCCTGGGATATTTAAAATTTGCGACAGTAGAAAATTATTTTTTGAATAATTTACTATAGAAAAGTCAATCCCTGGCGCACATAAAATTTGTGACAGTTGAAAATTATTTTTTGAATAATTTACTGTAGAAAAGGCAATCCCTGGCGCACATAAAATTTGCGACAGTAAAAAATTATTTTTTGAATAATTTACTGTAGAAAAGGCAATCCCTGGGATATTTAAAATTTGCGACAGTAGAAAATTATTTTTTGAATAATTTACTATAGAAAAGGCAATCCCTGGCGCAATTAAAATTTGCGACAGTATAAAATTAGTTTTTGAATAATTTACTGTAGAAAAGGCAATCCCTGGGATATTTAAAATTTGCGACAGTAGAAAATTATTTTTTGAATAATTTACTATAGAAAAGGCAATCCCTGGCGCAATTAAAATTTGCGACAGTATAAAATTATTTTTTGAATAATTTACTGTAGAAAAGGCAATCCCTGGGATATTTAAAATTTGCGACAGTAGAAAATTATTTTTTGAATAATTTACTATAGAAAAGGCAATCCCTGGCGCAATTAAAATTTGCGACAGTATAAAATTAGTTTTTGAATAATTTACTATAGAAAAGGCAATCCCTGGCGCACATAAAATTTGTGACAGTTGAAAATTATTTTTTGAATAATTTACTATAGAAAAGGCAATCCCTGGGATATTTAAAATTTGCGACAGTAGAAAATTATTTTTTGAATAATTTACTGTAGAAAAGGCAATCCCTGGCGCACATAAAATTTGCGACAGTAAAAAATTATTTTTTGAATAATTTACTGTAGAAAAGGCAATCCCTGGGATATTTAAAATTTGCGACAGTAGAAAATTATTTTTTGAATAATTTACTATAGAAAAGGCAATCCCTGGCGCAATTAAAATTTGCGACAGTATAAAATTAGTTTTTGAATAATTTACTATAGAAAAGGCAATCCCTGGCGCACATAAAATTTGTGACAGTTGAAAATTATTTTTTGAATAATTTACTATAGAAAAGGCAATCCCTGGGATATTTAAAATTTGCGACAGTAGAAAATTATTTTTTGAATAATTTACTATAGAAAAGTCAATCCCTGGCGCACATAAAATTTGTGACAGTATAAAATTATTTTTTGAATAATTTACTATAGAAAAGGCAATCCCTGGGATATTTAAAATTTGCGACAGTATAAAATTATTTTTTGAATAATTTACTATAGAAAAGGCAATCCCTGGCGCACATAAAATTTGTGACAGTTGAAAATTATTTTTTGAATAATTTACTATAGAAAAGGCAATCCCTGGGATATTTAAAATTTGCGACAGTAGAAAATTATTTTTTGAATAATTTACTATAGAAAAGTCAATCCCTGGCGCACATAAAATTTGCGACAGTAGAAAATTATTTTTTGAATAATTTACTATAGAAAAGGCAATCCCTGGCGTAATTAAAATTTGCGACAGTATAAAATTAGTTTTTGAATAATTTACTATAGAAAAGGCAATCCCTGGCGCAATTAAAATTTGTGACAGTATAAAATTAGTTTTTGAATAATTTACTATAGAAAAGGCAATCCCTGGGATATTTAAAATTTGCGACAGTATAAAATTATTTTTTGAATAATTTACTGTAGAAAAGGCAATCCCTGGCGCACATAAAATTTGCGACAGTATAAAATTATTTTTTGAATAATTTACTATAGAAAAGGCAATCCCTGGCGCAATTAAAATTTGCGACAGTATAAAATTAGTTTTTGAATAATTTACTATAGAAAAGGCAATCCCTGGCGCAATTAAAATTTGTGACAGTAAAAAATTATTTTTTGAATAATTTACTGTAGAAAAGGCAATCCCTGGGATATTTAAAATTTGCGACAGTATAAAATTATTTTTTGAATAATTTACTATAGAAAAGGCAATCCCTGGCGCAATTAAAATTTGCGACAGTAGAAAATTATTTTTTGAATAATTTACTATAGAAAAGGCAATCCCTGGCGCACATAAAATTTGCGACAGTATAAAATTATTTTTTGAAAAATTTACTATATAAAAGGCAATCCCTGGCGCAATTAAAATTTGTGACAGTTGAAAATTAGTTTTTGAATAATTTACTATAGAAAAGGCAATCCCTGGCGCACATAAAATTTGCGACAGTATAAAATTATTTTTTGAATAATTTACTGTAGAAAAGGCAATCCCTGGGATATTTAAAATTTGCGACAGTATAAAATTATTTTTTGAATAATTTACTATAGAAAAGTCAATCCCTGGCGTAATTAAAATTTGCGACAGTAAAAAATTATTTTTTGAAAAATTTACTATATAAAAGGCAATCCCTGGCGCACATAAAATTTGTGACAGTTGAAAATTATTTTTTGAATAATTTACTATAGAAAAGGCAATCCCTGGCGCACATAAAATTTGCGACAGTATAAAATTAGTTTTTGAATAATTTACTATAGAAAAGGCAATCCCTGGCGCAATTAAAATTTGTGACAGTATAAAATTAGTTTTTGAATAATTTACTATAGAAAAGGCAATCCCTGGGATATTTAAAATTTGCGACAGTATAAAATTATTTTTTGAATAATTTACTGTAGAAAAGGCAATCCCTGGCGCACATAAAATTTGCGACAGTATAAAATTATTTTTTGAATAATTTACTATAGAAAAGGCAATCCCTGGCGCAATTAAAATTTGCGACAGTATAAAATTAGTTTTTGAATAATTTACTGTAGAAAAGGCAATCCCTGGGATATTTAAAATTTGCGACAGTATAAAATTATTTTTTGAATAATTTACTATAGAAAAGTCAATCCCTGGCGCACATAAAATTTGCGACAGTATAAAATTATTTTTTGAATAATTTACTATAGAAAAGGCAATCCCTGGCGCAATTAAAATTTGCGACAGTAAAAAATTATTTTTTGAAAA
>CAWVNZ010002049.1:0-22849 GCA_963930735.1 Dioctria linearis
GATCTATGTTGAGATATACAGGCTGATTCGTAAATAAGTGTTCCAACATGTGCCAATCTATTTCTTACAGTGTTGTGATCAGCGTTCACGATGAGCAATTTTGTTCCGTACAACCCCTCCTTTACCCCTTTTTCAACAGACAAAGGTATTTTGGTATGTTTGCATTGATAATCCTGTAACTTTTAAGGGTTACACTCTATGATGATGATTTAAACTTAAGTAGATTTGCTTTGTAAATTTTTGGCCTCCTTCTACACGTTTTGACGTTGGGGTCAAGAAAATTATTATTTCGAAATTTTAGCTTAGTTTTTTTTTATTTAACTACTATTTTTATAAAAAAAAACCGGTCATCAACACCAACTTTCAAATTGAATTTAAAAAGCCCAAAACCTTAGTTTTAAAACGAGCCATCACACTCTGTACCCAAAATGTACTCCTTGCTGCAGTTTTGATTGAACATATCCAGCGAAAAAGTTCAATAAGTGCCAGAAAGTAGGCAATTATTTTTGTAAATGAGCTTTTTCAGCCATTTTCGCTGGTTATGATTAAGAAAAAGTGGAGAAAGGGTTACATTTTGGGTACAGAGTGGGATGGCTCATTTTAAATCTAAGCTTTTAGCATTTTTAAATCCCATATAAAAAAAATGGTGTTGATGACGTGTTTTTTATATAAAAATAGTAGTTAAATAAAAAAAAACAAAACCTGAGCTAAAATTTCGAAATCTTAATTTTGTTGACCCATGACTTTAAAATGAAGAGGAGGATGCGAAAAACATATAGACCATTGAAAAGATCTATCAATTGTGAATTACCTATTTATGAAAGATTAAATCATTCTCATAGGGTGTAACGTTCAGATGTTAGAGGGTGATCTATGAAAATACGCCCAAACATTTTTATCCGTTAAAAGGGGGGCCAAGAAGTTGTTTTACGAAACAATTGCTCATCGTGAACGTTGATCACAACACTGTACGATAAGTTTGAAAATGTTGAAACACTTCTTTACGAATCACCCTATATATATTGGGAGCACAAATTATACTGCCCTATACTTTGACCTTAAGAAAGGCTCCGTAACTAACATTGTGAGTAGAGAAGAGTTAGAGGATAATCGCGTAATATATGCGTTGGATACATATGTCTTCAAAACTTAATCAGAAATGCTTTTGTAAGACGGGTAGAATGTCTTGAGAGGAGGAGGCAGGGTATACTCGACCACGCTTTAAAATATCTCATACTATGAGAGCGCCTTCTAAGTACTAGTACTAAGTAGCTACAAATAGTTTTGACTGTCGGAACCAGCTTAACACTAGCTCGCTGTAGTGACACGCTTAATAAATAAACGGTCAACAATATTATATGCTTTTTATCACTTAGTCAGTATTAGGATTAGTATGTTAAACGAAACATAAATCAACCACCGGATAAAAGGACATGCAATACCACAGAGAAACAGAAACTTAAGTTTTATATAGACGTTATTTTAAAACATGCTAGAAACATCAACAACAAAATCCTCAGGCTTATTAATAAAAAAAAAATGCAATAAAGTTAGACCTCGAGGGGTTAACCTGCAACAGAGGTAGCCTTCTCAAGTTGTGCCTACCATCACGAAAAGAGATTTTGTTAATTAACAACGGAGAATCAATACTCGCGTGTAAGAGTTGATACTCAAGCGATCCTCTTAGGGTGGAAGAATTAATGAATTATTCCAGGGTAGGTGTATGAGAGCAGATCGTAGGAATCTCCGCTGAACAGACTCGATACGGTCGATATGTGTACCGTAAAATGGAGACCAGATTTGGCTAGCGTATTCAAGAAATAGTCTTAGAAGGCAGGAGTACAAACGCAATATTATGGTAGGATTCGAGAACTTTCGGGACTAACATTTTATAAGGCCCAGCATAGAACTACTCTTTGATACCATGTAGTCTATGTGGGAGATAATATTCAATCTTTGGTCACATTTGACACCCAAATTACAGATAGACCCCACACGGTGAATCGAGGAATTCGAAAACCCATAATCATAAATGACTTGTTTCTGATTCCTCTGGAAAGTCATAATGCAATTGCTGTTAAGGCTTTTCAAAACAGGTATGATGAACGATATATCCTAGAAAAAAAGAAACTCTCTACTAAGTAGGAACCGAAATAACATGCGTTAACCTTGGCTTGACCTCACTTGACTTGTAGGATTCCTGGGCGCAGAGAAGATTTAGAGCAGTCAATTCTATTGTTTGACTGTCCTAACCTTGCTAAATTTGGTATTTCTAAATGGACCAACACACAGAAAATTAGCTTCAACGAAAAGAAACTTGATAATTTCTTGAGAAACATTCTTTGTTTAAAATGTTTCTAAGAAAAGTTGTAATGATCAAAGCTAGTCAATTCCGTTTATTAAGAATAATAATCAAAACAGATGTATTTTTGGTACCTACCAGAATAGACTACGTTGCAAATTTCGTTTTACTACGTAGTTTTATAGCTTATATACGCACTTTCCTAGTTCTGTTGGTAAAATTTTATAACGTGGTTTCATCACCCTAAATTCAGTTCTAATTAACTCGCCACGATAAAAAGACATTTTCCTAAAATTTATTTCCACTTCGTATTGAATTACTTTTCTATTTATTTACTTTCTTTATAATTCCTAATTTGTGGGATTCAGATGACCATGGCTTTATAGTACTCATTTAAATGTAATCAGGAAAGGACTCGCTCTGATGAACAAAAGTAACAAATGAGACCTTCTTTGCCCAAATTACGAGTATACTTTTCTCTCAAGTTTATTAGAGTTCTTCTAAAATATACTTCTGATTTTATAGCTCCACAACTTCGCATCCATCGTTTTTAGACCCAAAAGGAAAGAAGGTTCTTGAAATTGGGCTATATATCGTTTTTATTGCCGTCTTCTATTCCACTTTTATGCCCACTGTGCCTACTATACCGTTCATCATCCTATGGGCGGCATTTACACCTTCTGATTGTTACATAACTCCTTAAATCGCGTCGCCAAGTGCGGTTGAAGGCTATGTATATAAAACAAACAAATCAGACATTCCTAATGCAAGAATTTATTGTGTTTCCCTAAGAGCATAAGCCTAATTAATTGCGATTCATTTTAACAGTTCAACCTTATGAGCATGTTAATAAACAATGGATGACAACGATGGTATGTTTACGGGCGTTTGCAAATTCTCATAATGATTTTGCTCTTCTTAACACTTCGAAATGGGCTACGAAATGTTTATATGAATTGTATTTTCCCCACAAAATCATAAATTCCCTTCATCACCGCCTATTTCCTCGGGCAAAAATGAGCCCCAACGATAAGTGTTAAAACCTAATTACACTCTAATCCTATGAAATATACACGAGCAGCGGCGGAGATTTCCTTTTGTCCTTTTAACTGGAAAATACGAGAGATCATCCCTTTCTACTTCAGTTTTTTTTCCAAGCTCTTGCTTTGCCTGGAATAATTTGTATTCCAGACCATTATGCCTTCAAAACGAAAACTCATGTTCTCACTCCATCCAGAGACACACAGAGTTACAAGAATCCCCGACCGTTAGGATTTTTTTTTTACTTTTTCTTAAGCGCCAAGAACTTTTTTCGCACTTTGGCTTGCCTTCGAGGAAAACTCGCCGGATGATTCCCTTTTCTCCCATTCACTTTTTTTTTTAATTCAGAGTTTTGCGGTACTTAAAGTTTTTTCTTTTTCTAAGCTAGGACTTATGGAAAAATGAAAAGAATGTACAGTTGGTAGATATAATTGAAAAAAAAAACAATTAAGGAATTACGGAGGAGGTCATCGCATAAAAGAAACCTGAAACATTAAATTCTTTCGCAGTATTGTTCCTTACTTACCCAAAAGATTGTGTAACATTTTCGCTTTGGTAAGGTGGATGTTGTCTTTGGAATTTATAAAATAACCCCCCCCCCCCTCCCCTAAGAGACAAGTCTGGCCTAAATTACCACACATCAGTGGAATCGGCTAACTGTGGGTGAGCCTGCCGTTGACCTTATCGCGCATTACTACATCAATCAAATTCTTCCGTTGGGTTGTCCGGAAAGTTCGAGCGGTATTCAAGGGCAAGATTTTTTCAATTAAAAATTACTTTATCCCGTAAAATATATACACTTCGATTGTTTTAAAGGTTTTTGAATCAATCATTAACTCCAAATTAATCAAGTATCTGGAAACAAATCATTTCATCACCGATCGCCAATATGGATTCTGAGCTAGACGCTCATCTGGAGACTTGCTGACTTTTCCTACGGAACGTTGGAACTGTAGTCTTCACAATTTTGGTGAGTCCAAAATTGTTGCCCTAGATATTTCAAAGGCTTTCGATTGAGTCTGGCATCCAGCCCTTTTAGCAAAACTTAAAGCACATGGTCTCTGTCCTCCTCTTCTATTATGGATTGAAAGTTTTCTATCTAGTCGCCAAATACGTGTTGTATTAGATGGCGTTACATCTGAACCTCATACCATATATGCCGGTGTGCCTCAAGGCTCTGTTATCTCTCCAACATTCTTTTTAATTTTCATTAATGATCTGCTTTCCCTTACTATTAATCGAATCCATAGTTGCGGTGATGACAGTACCCTTGATTGCGGTTGCTCCTTTGACAATCTTGCGGACTCTAGGGGGATGCCGCACGTGTTAAGCCAGATTGCATGATTAGATCATTGAAAAACGATCTCAACTTCGGACAAAGCGAATCCCGTCGAATTCCATGCATCTAAGACCCAAAGCAGTCTCACCTCCTTAAAACAAGACCTTAACTTAACCACTCGCGTTTCTTTTGATGGAGCATCAATTTCTGATTCACAGTTACTAAGAATGTTTAATAGTAGCTATTAATACTTCTAGAAGGTTAAACTGGACACACAGATCACATGCTGTCTGTTTCCAATGAAGCATCGAAATGTCTTGGGTTTCTGAGAAGGTGTAAGACATTTTTCAGCTCGTCTAATCTAACGCTCCTTACAATTCCTACATACCAATACCATATATGTGCTGGAGCTGGTCGCACAGCCTTAGCGTCATTAGACATTGTCCAAAAGAGAGAGCCTTCAATTACATTGGTGATGTGGCAATATCTTCTCATATCGACTCACTCGAGCACCGTCATAATGTTGGATGCCTTTCACTCCTTTATTGCTATATGCATAGTCAATGCTCTGATGAAATATCTAGTCTAGTCCCTTGTAGAATGATTTCTGCACGCAATAGTCGCATTGCAAAACGCGCACGTCCCTTTACCCTGCCAATTACTTGCGGTCTTACAGTAAAACTCCGTGATGCTTTTTTATCCCGAATAGTGTAAATGTGGAACCGTTTACGATATTTTGTATTTCTTCCGACATACAATCTGCGAAAGTTTAAGGACGACATACATCGGCGCCTCCGCCACTCCCCTCATATCACCTAATACTTTCCATATCTCCTTCCTGCCATGCCATCCTTTTTTTCATCTTTGTGGTAATTTCATATTTCCTCGCACGTAGAAGTCTTGGGTTTTTTCACCGAAAAAGTGATCCAAGTGTCAGAGGTACATGCTATTTTGGTCAGTGAGACATGGTTAGTTATTTCTTTCAATGGGTACAAGTTATTTCGAAATGACCGCAAAAACACAGTTGTTAGTGGAGTAGCCATGTATATCAAAGACTGCTATGGGACCCAAGTTATACGCTCTTCATCTACGCAAGGGGGTGAATTCATGCTGGTAGAGGTCGTATTAGAAATTTTCTATCCATGATCGAATCCTCACAATTAGAAATCATTAGCACTATCCCAACTTTTATTAACTCAGCGTGTCCCTTTTCATAAACAACTTTGTCTACCAAGAAGCTTTCTTAATCATGACATCATATTCATGTACTATGATCTACCTCTGTACCATCCATAACCTCAGTCATTTCAAAACTAAAATGTCGTAAATATGTCGGAACTTGAACCAGCATGTTCCTCTGATACGTAAAATATCGCAACCTTCTGGATGCCTTTGGTTTTCTCCCAAAATATGATCTCTAATATCTCAACGAGAATATTTTTATTATCTGCACTGACGCGTAAGAACTGACAATACCAAGCGTTTGTATAAACCTGCTCGCAATCGTATTATCTCAGCCATATGTAGAGCAAAGCGTCAGTTTTATCAAAACAAATTGAACCCTGAGTTGCCATTTAAGTTGCTTTGGAAAGTTTTGGGAGGGCTGGGGTCAGCCGTAATAAAGATGGCGGTCCTACTTACTATTTCTGCCCCAAAGATCTAAATATATTCTTCACTTATACTCAGGGCAGCGTTCAGGCTTTGACGGATGATCGTGATCAGTTTGTTGATTTTCCTGGATCCAGCTTCTTCTTCAGGTATGTGGATGTAGATGAAGTAATTAAAGCTATCTTCTCTATAAGATTCGATTCTGTAGGCCCGGATGAAATACATCCTCGTTTTGTAAAATTAATTTTACCCATGATTATTAGTCATCTGTTCTATATTCTGAATACTTGTCTGACTTGTTCTACTTTTCCGCGTGTCTGGAAGGTGGCAACTAAAGCTTTGAGTGATTTCCGCCACATTAGTGTCCTTTGTTTCCTTTCCAAAATTCTGCTCAAATGCTCGAACATTTAGATGCAAACAAACTACTCACGGAATTGAAATCCGGCTTTCGCTGCCAGCATAGTTGTCAAACTGCCCTGCTAAAGGTTACTAATGATTTGCGATTAGTTCTTGATAGTAATCATTTAGGTGTCCTCGTGTTACTAGACTTTTCAAAAGCATTTGACAGAGTATCTCATTAACTTCTGCTGTCTAAGTTATCTGCTCTCTTTGTAGTTCTTTATGGGACAGATGTCAGGCGGTTTCAGTGAATAATATTATTTCTAGCCAGAAGGCAATCCTCCATCAGTCCAATTGGTCTACTGAGATAGAGCTGCACATCGTCAGCATACAATTAAATTTTCCTGTCTTCAACAATATTACGAAGGTCATTTATAAAAAATACTGAATAATAGAGGTTCCAATGTAGAAACCCATCCTATGTGGAGCTCCACAAGGCTCTATATTGGAACCTCCATTATTTAGTATTTTTATAAATGACCTCGTAACCTTGTTGAAGACGGGAAAATTCAGTTGTATGCTGACGATGTGCAGCTTTATCTCAGTAGACAAATTGGGCTGATGGAGGATTGCCTAGCTCGCATAAATGATGACATTAATAGAAGATACCATTGGTTAATAAGAAATCAACTCATGCTGAATCCTGCCAAGATTCAATACATGGTCCTTCATCGATAAGGAACTATTTGCTATAAAAGCTAATTTTACACGATAGTGAGGAATCGCGTGCGGACTAAAGAATGAATGTAGTAAAATTATGAAGCGATATAATAGATTACCTGATAAATTTTGGTAAAAATGATGCAGAAGTTCTCAGCTTTGCAAATTACTGTTACAAATTAGATTATTTGCCTTGATTAAAAAACTTTATGTAGGAGCGCCTGAGCCCCTGAGAGGATCTATTGTGACAAAAGAGTTTTAGGGATAAACGTGGATGAATTTACATCGGCTTTTTTGATTTGGAATGGGGAGCTTTCCGATGGGGTAACTACCACCCTTAGGGTTGTTCAATTTGGGCCGTGTGTGACATGATTCAAGAATGGTGAGTCGAGATTACAGAGTCGAGAGTCGAGATTCGAGAGTCAAGTCAAAAAAGTAAAAAAAAAGTTAAAAAAGTTAAAATAGTTAAAAAAAGGTAAAGAAAAGTTTAAAAATAAAAGAGTTAAAAAAAGTAAAAAAATAAGTTAAAAAAGTTTTGAAAGTTAAAAAAAACCTAAAAAAAATTAAAAAGGCTAAAAAAAGTTAAATCATGATTCGAGAGGCAAGAGTGGAGATTCGAGAGTGGAGAGTGACGGGTCGAGAGTGTATAGAATTAATGACTGAAAAGGTAAGAGTACAACATATTAAAAAAAAAAACTTCAAATAAATAACTTTTGTAAATAAATTGTACTAAAAAGTAAAAAATGTTTTTGTCTTTCTCAGTGATATACACAAGAAAAGTTTAATTTTAAAATAAGAAATGTTTGAACTCAGACTAATTCTTATAAGTTTGGGCATCGATAACAATAATCACAATTGTCTAACTGCAACTCATGTCCATTCAATCAAATACAATAATCAACAACAATTCGTTGGCCAGAAAACCATCATAGTTTGTCACAGAAGTTTCTTGAATTAGAGGCTTTCCTCAAGTAGCTGGATGGAACTATGATTAGTATAGATGCAACCACAATGAATGAAAAGCAACATATAAACTGACACGTAAAGCACGCACTTAATGCAATGACGCTGTGTAAACCAGACCGGAGCTTTTATGCTGTAAATTCCAATTGGTCAGCTAGTGCACATAATTCCAGAGTACTTCGAAATTTCCAGTTATTTCGAAATTTTGAAGCTGGTTTTCGTCTATTCCCAGGTGCAGTAATTTTGGCAGACACGGCTTACCCACTGAAGAATGGTTCATCAAACATCTTTGATATTTATGAATTTATCTTTGATTAATTGTATAAAAACTTTTGTTGAAGTAAAAACAACAAATGAACTAATTTAGAAGATTACAAAACAAATTTAACCCACCTGTTATTCCTTCACCAATAGCAAAACAGATAATTTTTAGCTTGTTATCAGCTCTAGTCATAATGAAAAACTCACCATCATAAACTCGTTAGAATAATAATGAACAATAATTAATGATTAGCAATCAATTTGTTCTTGTTTTTGGCATTGTTTAACCAACATATACCGTATACTTATCAGTTCATTAAACTGACAATTAATTTTAAATTTTAGTGGAACACTTATCATCTTTACTTTGCAAAAAATGATTAGTTTTCTCGATTGATAAGTGAGTGAAATTTTAAATGTTTTTCGTGCAACTTTTATTACTTACATTTATGAGAGAACAAATAAACTGATAATTTGGTAACTTGTTACTTGCAAATGGTTGGTGAAATAAGGTCCTTTGGTAATAGGTGAATGGAGATACGTCAAGAGATACTGTAGAGAAAACTTCTTACAATATTGGTATTGATGTGGGTGAATTCCAAAGGACTAGATAGCTTTGCAGGGTTACACCACCACACATTGTAAGGGTGAAGAATCTTCAGTATAGAGTAAGGTCAGTACCAAACACGGTTAGAACATCAATAGGATATCAGTCTTCTGGGTGAGTATCTTCAGTTGGAAAAATGTTTTCGTTAGAGAGATATTGTTGACTGAGATTAATATTATCTTGAGGAAATATTCTCAGTGTGTGGAGGTTTTCTACGAAGTTCTAATTTTATCGCTTAGTTTTCCAAGGATCTCCAAGAATATGAAAAGAAATGAGATTTTTAATATGTAATAAAATTATTTTGATATTATTTCAACACAAAAATAGAGGCTCACATTTATTTCTTATTCAATATTTTCTTCCACTTTGTTACAAGAATCTTTTCAGAATACATTATAAACTTCGGCAGATAGGTATTAATCCGTATGTCAAGTAACATGCGGTTAAATTCTTGTCGAACACTATTTTAATTGTTGCTGATTATGATTTACAAATATGTGGTTGAATACGAATTCTTAATATTTTAAATATTTATTTTTTTATTTTATTGTTTGTTTTAAAACAAACTAGAGGAACTTATATCAATGTGTTTCAATCAAATCAGAACAAGATGTCTTTTCCTAAAATAATTAGCCTGGCTATCTCAGATGCCCTATGAAACCTTCCAGTACTTTAGATAGTTTCGAAATTAAAACTTACAAGTTTCAGGTATAGTCACGGCACGAAATTCGATGACTTATATTACAGTTGTCGCCACAGCCCAAGTATGAAAATTAATCATTACTTTCGGTCCCTGCACATAACTCTTAATTTGAGTACATTCGTAATCTATAAAAGTAAATATTGAGTTCAGTGGAATTTATTCCTCCTAAATGCATCTATTGCTGAATAATAGTAACCTAATGGCAAGTAAAGCATCATCTTCGGCTTTGCAATTCTTTTCGTCTCTTGGGGCTATTACAAATTTTGAGCTTTTATTTCAGCATTTTTTTTTACATTGGCTTTGATCGGAAAGCTTTATAATTAATTGCTGTAATAATACCTGTTAAAATTGGCATCGACAACTCATATTGATTATGTATACATATACAAAATGTTGCTTGCTTACTTGCAACAAACGCTAGCCAGTTGCTATTAAAGTTTACTTAAATTGATTCAAACCACTTTTCATAGTTTGTAACAGTTTTTTTCTGAAACTTTTGAAAAAGTCCATCAAATTTGCCATTCAGTATATTCTCTAACGACACTAAATGCTATACAGTAGCAATCACGTTATTGTACATTACCGTTTTTAATCTTCTCAATAACAGTAGAATTTCGTAGTAGAACGAGCATGCAAACCACTTCAGATATATTATTTTCATCTTACCCAACAGTGGTCATCTTATTAGCAATATTATTAGCTTAAACGGAGTTACAAGACATTTCTTCAGCTAACTTTAAACATAAATACTGTAAAAGTAGCATTTTAACTGACCTCAACTCGAGCGGTCTAAGCTTTCACTGACTTTCGCTAGCTTTTCTTATTTACCTATTGAACTTAAATATTAAATAAAAAGGAAAATCCAAAACTTTAAGACATTTTCATAGCGAATGCGTCCATTAAATTTTCCGACCTACATAAAACACAACAGCAACAACAACAATAAACCAGTAATTTGCATGATTAAGATATTTACCTTTGGTGAAAAATTTCCAAGCAATTTCCTCGTTGTGCATTTTGTCGGTTTCATGGGTCGGAATGGACCGATAAATGTGGTCCATGTTTCCACCTAGATAACATTCTGTAGTGAATAATTTATTTACTCAAATGTACCCATCATCCAGGAGCACCTCTACTTTGAGAAACTTTACGGCCTCATAGTATCGTGGAGATAGGGCAATAAATTCTTGTTTACAGTTTCGAAAGAATAAAGCATGGAAGGCACCAATAATCTGAAAAAGTACTTGAAACTGTTCCAAGGACCGCGGCATTGCTATAAATCCTCAGGAAAACTTGTGTACTTTATGTTGACGGTCCGATACATATTATTCCCATCTCTACATATGTGGAGTGAGTGATTGGGTTCTCTCACTTTCAAGTTTAATGTTGGTAATTTAAGGAAATTGACTAAAATCATGATGTTCCTTCTCTAGCCAAATTATCTTCACTTTTTATGCATTATGCCCCGTAAATGATAGCATAATTTAAACTAACTAATATTAATGACCTTTGTTATGGAAAACGTCACCAATGACTTTTTTACAACTATACCAGACGTTTAGTGACTTTCGAAAGTCCCATATATGTATGTAGATTTGTTTTTTAACTTTTGACATTCAAATTATTTTCATTGACTTTTTATTACCAATTATTTGATCTCAAATATATGTAAGATCAGCAGCTTGGTATGGATATGGTGTGACATATCCAAAAACTCTCAGCACCGGCAGGTATTGAGTCAGTAAATTTGCAAGGCACGTCGAAAACTCGCTACAAAACTTTGAAGCTGAAATCTTGATCAAAAATAATAAAACGGAAAAAATCTTCTAAGGCGCAGACATAATCTTACCTTGACTTGCATTTGCATGGCTATTATCATTTTCAATGTATACTTTGATACCCGAAATAACTATCAGAATCAGCTTAACACAATCTCGCTGCATGGACACGTTTAATAAATAAACGTCTCAACAATACATGCGTTTCATCACTTAGTCGGTGTTAGTATTAGTATGTTACCCTAAACATAGACCAAACACCAGATGAAATGTCATGCAATGCTACATAGAACAAAAAGCTAAAAAATTAAATTAAATTTAACGAAAGATTAAATATTATATAGGCGTGTTTTTAAGACATGCTTAGAGTCGTCAACAACAAAATACTCAGCCAAATTATTAACATTAATGCACATGCGATTAATAGGTTCATACATGCCAAAGTTAGACCTTGAGGAGTTGACATGCAACAGAGGTAGCCTTCTCAAATTGTGCCTATTATCACGGAAAGAGATTTTGTCAAGTAATAACGGGGAATCAGCATTCGCGTTTAAAAGTTGGTGAACAAAAATTACATCGGCAACCATGCTACGTTTCTCAAGCGAGTGCATATTCAAGAGCTGCAAGCGATCCTCATAGGATGGAAGAATCAATGAGTTATTCCAGGGTAGGTCCCTAAGAGCAAAGCGCAGGAAGTTTCGCTGAACAGACTCGATACGGATGATGTGTGTACTGTAAAAAGGAGACCAGACCTGGCTAGCGTATTTAAGAAGTGGTCTCATAAAACAAGGATATAAACGTAATGTTATGGAGGGATTCGAGAACTCTCGGGACCAACGTTTTATAAAGCCCAGCATAGAACTACTCTTAGATACCATGTGGTTTATGTGAGAGTTAAAATTCAATCTATGGTCACATTTGACACCCAAGTCACAGACAGAACTAACGTGGCGAATCGAGGAAGCCGAGAACCCATAGACATAAGAGATAGGATTCAGATTCCTGTGGAAAGTCATCACCTCACATTTGTCGATATTGAGTACCAAAATATTGCTTTTGCACCAATCATAAAATTTGTGTAGGTCATCCTCTATCAGTTGACAATCATTAAAAGATTTAATCTGAGCGAAAAGTTCAATGTCATCCGCATAAATTAAGACTTTGCAGTGCTTCACTACGGAGACAATGTCGTCAATAGATAGAATAAATAGCAGCGGGCCCAAATGACTCCCTTGAGGTACGCCAGACGAAGCTTTCAAGACTCTAGAAATGGAATGGCGGAAATAGATTTGGTATGTTCTGTTACCTAGATATGACTCCGTCCATTTTAGGAACGTTGTGGGAAACCCATACTTTTCCATTTTGAACAGTATCACGGAGTGAGATAGTTTGTCGAAAGCTTTACTAAAGTCTGTATAAATACAATCTGTCTGGTTGCCTTTTACAAATCCGTGAATGGTATCAGAGACAAATTCCAATAAGTTAGTGGTTGTAGACCGACCCGAAACAAACGCATGTTGGTTTGAAGAGAGCAAATTCTTGCAGATTATTGATAACGGAGAGTAGATGATAGATTCAAATAACTTGGCCTTTTTTGTAGACAGGTATGATAAAAGAATTTTTCCATAGCTGAGGAAAACAACCACTATCGAGCGATTTTTGGAAAATAATTCTCAGCGGGGTTGCCAGGGAGAGGCAACATGACTTAAAAAAGGCTGGAGGGATCCCATCAGGACCCGTTGTAAAGTCATTTGGAAGCCTATTAATATGATCAAGTATATCCTCTTCTGAAATTGGAGGGATAGTGAATGAAACGTTATGAGAGTCGTTCATATGACTGAAGTTGCTACTTTGAGGTTGAAAATTTGACGAGACAAAGGCATTTTCAAAAAAAGAAGCAAACATATCGCAAATCTCAGACGAATCATCACTAGCAGAATCCTTGTACCTCATGGTATTGGGGTAGTTGTCCGTTTTTTTCTTCATGTTAATAAACTTAAAAAAGTTACGTGGGTCACTAAATAATTTCGCACGCATACTTTGAATATACTCGGCATAGAGTGAAGAGGAAAGATCTTTGAACTCATTATATGATGTGAGGAAGTTGTTGTGACTTATAATGTCCTTGTCCTTCATATAACTTTTCCACAATTTATTCTTTTTGTTTTTTAGACGCTTCAGTTCTTAATTGAACCATGGTGGAGACGCTTTAGAGAGCCGCTGACGCTCGCGGGGAACGTGAGAGGAAAACAAATCGAAAAGAATTATATAAAATTTAGAAACGTCTTCGTCAACATTATTGCTTGCCAGTAATGTGTTAAAGTCAATAGATGTAAGTATACTGGAAAGTTCCGAAAAGTTAGCCTTTCTAAAATTGACAAAGTATTCTGTTTCGTCACAATTTGTAAAGTTTTAAAGTTTCATAGCAATATGTAATTAGTAGTGGGGGGTGATAATTGTCAAGAGTAGACATGATAACTGGGCTAGGTTCAACTAATAAGTTACCAGTGTCAGTAGAAAATACCAGATCTAACTGCCTACCCATGTCATTCTTAACATTACTGATTTGACTGAGACCAAGAGATGAAATAGTGTCCAGAAAGAGTGATTCTCTTATTGTCAAGTTATTAAGTGGGAGATAGTCTTCGTTATCATCGTTTAATACCCATTGTATATTGGGTAAGTTAAAGTCACCAATAAGTATTAATTCGTCAAGAGGCTCCATCTTACCATGGATAAAATTAGAAGTTGAAATGAGCAGGTCGTATAAATGTTGACCTTTGTCATCAACAATATTTATACAATCTGGAGGAATATAACAACAAAGTATATATAGGTCGTGTCTTAAGAGAGACAGCTTAAGAACTATAAGTGCGGTGTCAAGAGAGTTGAAAAAACTGGGAACCACAATTTGGGTGCAATTGAAATGGTTTTTACTTGCGAGGAGTACGCCACCTCCGCGAGCTTCAGAGTCAATATATCTATCTTTCCTAAAAATTTGGTAAGAATTGTCTAAGATTTCGGCATCGCGAAAGCCAATGATGCAACCAAGTTTCAGTGAAAGCAACTATATCAAAACAAGTTGCAGTAGAGGATTTGAAGATATTAACAGTTTTTGTCCGAATCCCCCTTACATTTTGATAGTAAAGGGAAATCGACTTCAGTTTTTTGGAACAACATTGCTTGTCTTGGATGTATTTCTGGGATGGCGCTCAGAAGGCACAAATAATTTAGTAAAAGCTCCGGAGTGCCAAAATAAGGGATCCAATAACCGGTCCCGCAGATCCGCTGAAACAGTTAGGACAAAGGATGTAACCGGTTTAGATGATTTACTAATCTTACGACACGAAATACTCTCCGCTACAACATTTCTGGACCTTAGATATTTCAATATGTCCTCACACAACGTTTCAGGAGAGAAAAGGGTGACGAAAATACTTGATGGTTTTGGTACTGCTCTCAAAGAGGGACCAATATCACTTCCAAACGAGGACACAGGTGAAGCAACATTCATAGCTGTGGAATTAGATGCAGAATTAGATGCAGGTGCAAGCGAGAATTGACGCACAGCGTTTCCTGAGGCGACATCAGTCGAGGTACTCGGATTGATATTGGTAGCGGAAAGGTGCAAATTAGGTCGCTTTCCATGACGCGACTGGCGTTTGCGACGAGGCTTAGAAGCAGGTAGAATAGGTGGCACATCAGTTCCTCTATTTGGAGCAGAAGTCCTTATATCGGAGGCTGTATTCTTTAACAATTCAGCATTATTAGTTAGAGAATTATTAACATTGACATTATTAAGAGAGGTAGACGGCGAGTTATCATTAAGCACAATGATATCGTTAAGGGGCGAAACCGGCGAGATAGGACCATTATTTGGAGTAAGCACCGCATTGAGTTCACTGCGTAAATCAGAGCAGCAAGTGGTGGGAGGCGGTAGGTTATATTGGGTAGCGGGCCGCACCTTTATTTCATCAGCTATGTCCCCAATTAAAATTTTTGCAACAGATACCTCATCAGCAAGCTTTACAAGAATGGAATTGTACTCGCATTTAGAAGCTGTATCCTGAACGATGTTTTCAATCGAATGTGGAATATCGTTGATGTATGTTTTTAAATCCGACAGATGATTATTTAATGACGACGAGATCACCTCATAATGTTTCGAATGTGTAGCACAATCCATGAATTTGCTCGCGAGGGAATCGAAGAGCTTGCATATCTTCTCGTCAAGAGTTTGAGCATTTTGTGAAAAGCTGCTCTTGAGTTTATTGCTGAGGAAGTCAAGTTTGATCTCAATGCCTTCAAGCTTCTTACCGAGGGCGTCAATGTTGTTTACCTTGCAGCGACGGAAGTAATCAACTCAGCTTTAGAAGACAGAACGTCAAAAGCAGACAGCATGGATGCAACATTTGAGGCCAGCTCAGTTTGTGTAGATCTAATAGAACTAAGGTGATTGCTCAGATTGTCAGAGTTGCTTCCCAAGTCCTACAATTGATCATTGTTACATTTGATGGCAAGCAATGCATGTGGAAGGGTAATTTCCTTGCACTCAGTACAATAAAAGAAGAGAGCGTTGGTAATCTCCTGAACAGACTTTATGGATAAACGACCGAAATTGGAGAGTCCAACACAGGATAGATGGAACGATCTGCCACACAATCCACAACAATCAATCAGGGAAGAGCTGTTGTCGGAGATGGAACAATTAGCAAAACCACAGTGAGTCATTATGTAGTGAGGAAATAATCCCAAAAACAAAAACAGTGTCCTTGGTTACCAGATAGATTCAAGTTAATGCGGTTGGAGTAATTAATTCAGTGATTAAACCCTGAGTCACACCCAAATGCGGTTGGAGCAATTGATTCAAAATAAATATGTCTAATCCTGTGTCACTACTAGAGGTTGGAGCAATTGGAATATTGTTTCGAAAAATGGTGTCGTCGATTTCCGGATAAATTGGGGATTGTATCACAGCTAATGTGTCTCCGTAATTCGAAATGGTAAGTGTACTAGGATAAAAATTAAAAAAATATACCAAAAGAAGAGGAGAACTGATGCAGATGCCCAGTGGGGCTGCGATGGCATACAAATAAATCTAATCACATAGGCAAAATCTCCGCAGGTGCTCCGTGAAACAGGTGTAAACAGCTGTTAGTGGTGTCAGCGTGAGGAAGAAAATCTTTTTGTTTCTACACGAATGCAGCCTTGGTGCAATTAATCAGCGTCAGCACAAACTCTCAGGCAGTGAGGTGATGTACCGCTCCGGTAAACATATAATTTAAGATTTTCAGAAAAATTAAGAGCTTCAGCAGAGTATATGCTCCCAGAAGGAAATAAAGTTTTTTACTTTTCCGAAATATAATTCTAGAAGAGATTTCGAATTGTTGATGAAAAAGATGATCAGGAATCGACGTCTGACAGAATTGTCAGACAGAAGCAGGTGAAAAGGGTTAAAACCTTTAATGCAGGCAATTTCCCGTGTGAACTTTAATAAATTAGCTGATATCAAACACTGAGGAGACTAACTTTAGTGTACGATCACAACAAAAATAAAAATATCTCGGAAAACTCAAAAAATTAGAAGACAGAAACAAAACAGAAACAAACATCGACACTTCTTCTTCTTCTGCTTCCAAAACATTTGATATACCTACATACTCAGTCTATCTATGCAAGCACCTTTGTTGTTTTATCATCAGAACTATAGTCAACTTTTAAAACAAAAATTGCAATATAGTCTCGGTGAAACAGTTACCCGGAAGTAAATTCAAAATAAAAAACAAGGAAAAAACTAGAATTGGGGTAAGACCAATCACATCTTTGATTAAGGTACTGCGAACAGAGCCGGACTGGCAGTACGGGCGTTCGTGCGCTAGCCCGATGGGCCGGTGGTGTCTGGGCCGGTCGTCTCCGGGTTAATGCGACTACACGTATTTACCACATACTCTGGTTGAACGCTAGGTTGTTGTGGTTGGACCAGAGTTATGATTTAAAAATACTCAGAAATTCCCCGCAACCTATAAACACTACAGGTGGTATCAGGAAGCTTCGAAAGCATTCGCTTTTTTTAAAAAATATTTGGAATTTTTTAACATCATAATAATTTTTTTTCGAAAAACGCAAGAAAAATGAATTTTTATTAATAAGGATTTCCAAGTGTGTGTTGCTATACTTATGTGTACTTTCTTGGCTTTTAGTAATTTCTTATTACGCTATATTTTTTATGGACACATACACTATTCAGTAATTTGCGTTACCATGATTTATTTTTTTATCCTTTTAAAACAAAACTCGCAATTGAAAAACCAATAAGTGTGCAAAAATTGTTCTTAAATTTTGTTTTTGTTAATTTTTAAAAAGTTAGGTAATTTTATTACAAAAACTATTAAAAAACAAACAGTAGGGGAGAAGCGAATAACGATTCACCTCTTTCCTCACTTCCTTCATAAGTAAAATTGTTGGTCTATCGAGTACCTAATGTTTTCATAGAGAAACCCTGTTTAAGATTTAATATTACGGGTGAAAGGGTCAACCGCTATTATACAAATTTTATGCAAGTATGTTTTCTCTATTAATTTCTAGCTTCCTCTTTTTAACATATTGCAAATTCTAGAAAAAAAAAACAATTTTATATTGTTCGGTACATACTATTTAGCATAGAATCTAGCATTCCTTATTTGAAAGAATAACATTATTTAGCATCTCCTTTTTAAAAATTGGACATTAAAATTTGAAAGTGAGTTGACGGCTCTGTAATTCTATATGCATTGTACAACGCAACACATCTCATGCGTTTCATTGTTTCATTGTAATAGAAATAGTGCGGAATCTGAGCTAATAAATGGTGAAACCGCCGAATTGTGTTTCCCACTAAATCCTCTTACTGCCATGCGTTATGCGGCCATTTTCAATATCTCTATAAAAGACATGCTAGGCTGTTCTCTGCGTACTGTGAATTTTCAAAAATTATGAAGTGTTTACGTTTAACTATTCTTGTTTTCAATCATTTAAAAATATTTTAAAACCAAGTAACTAAGTAAGTTGTGTGACACTAAAATTACATTTTTGGATCAAATAAAACCATTTTCGAATTGAACGAAACTATTTTTAAATTAAATGAAACCTTTATCGCATGGAGGAAACCTTCTTCGCATGGATTGAAACTTTTTCGAATAAAATGAAACTTTTTTCAAATGAAATGAAACCGCAGCGAATAAAAGTGCAATTAACTTAATTATATATTTCATTTCTTCTGCCAGAGTAATTAATTTTACAGTTTTACGTGTAATAATAGTGCAGTGTGGGTTTACCACAGTATTTCTCATTTCATTACCTGGAAAATGTTGAAAGAGAAACATTTTTCAATAAATTCCAAGAATAATGGCGTAAAAAGGACCGGTTTACTTTTCATTGCTAACCGGATGAGAGTAATTAAGTGAGAAATGCTTACCTAAAACTGTACCTCTGTATCTCTGTAAAATTAATCGTTATGTTAAAAAAATAAATTAAATTTTGATTTTTATTAATTTTTATTCATTTATTTCATCCGGACAGGGTTTAATTTAATTTACAAATGCTATGTTAGAAGAAATTTCAAAATTTCTTTATTTTTGACAGGCTTTTGTGGAATATTGAAGATAAATGATATTTGTAAACAAAATTACGAAAAAGTCAGTAGTTCATTTCATTTAGGAGTATATTTTGAGATTAGAGTACAACAAAAGATCAGAATCAGCCAGGCAACACCAGACAAAATGATAACAAATAAAGGTGTGGAAAATAGAAGCTAAACAGAAATATTAATTAAAATCTACTAATCGGTGTCAATCTCACATAAAGAAAAGCATGTTTTTATTTCGTTTGACTCAATATGAAAGCACTGCTATAAATGTCTAGTATTTCGTTTTCCAGACGAAATCTCTTCGGCATGCATTTTAACTTTCTTTTGCTCAGTTCAAAGGGAAGAGCTCCATTCTCCCCACACGTATACTGAGTGTAAAAATGACGTGCGAATAGAAATATCTATCTTATGCTTGTGCTGGGCTCAGTGGGAATTCAGCCTATCTGGGTTGTTTCTTAGAAAAGCTATTTTTGAAAATCCAATGGGGCCGGTTTGGCGTGTTTTGTCCGAGGCGATTGGAAGACCCAGTCCGGCCCCGACTGCGAATCTTTCTTATTATTTTATTATTATTTTTTTACTATCAAGCCATGCTCAGCGGACACCCTATGATGCAAAGCACAGTATGGCATGAAGGAGATAGGGAAATAATGAGGGGTAATGAGGAAAACAGTGGAGGTGTTGATGCACGTCACTCTGGAATTTTTTGGGAATGTAAGTCCAAGGAAAGACTGAGGATGGCAGACTGCTCCAAATTCGCAGAGTTCGGGACAAAAAAGAATTACAGAATTTTATGGTGCAGCCGAAAGCATTTTGAAGGGTGAAGGGTGAAGGGTTGTGCGCGGCTTGCAGTGCGAGTATTTCCAAGGCTCCCTTTTCAAGAATATCCAATGAAGCTAAGGCTGTGCTACCAACCCCGGCCCAGATATGAGAATTGTATACCATTCTGATGTACGACTGGTGGAAGCGCACTAAACATTTCTTACACCTTTTCAGAAATCCAACGCATTTAGATGCTTTTCTGGCAACAGAGAATATCTGATCTGCCTAGCTTAACTTACTGGAAATATTAATGCCAAGATTGTTTAGTGACGGTGTATTGAAAGTTATTGCTACATCAAAAGAAATGGGAGTGGATCTTGTTTTAAAGATATGTGACAGCTTTGGGGCTTAGACGCATTTAATTCGACGCGATACGCTTTGCCCCAAGCGAGAATAGTCTCCAGGGAATTGGGGAGATGAGAATTTCGTTTTCTTCGAATTCATAATTCCTTAATTCTCCATTCCCAATTCACTAATATGATTGGAGAATTATGGAAAACGTAAAAAATGTGAAAAAGTGTGAATGGTCTGGTACGATTAGCTGTAGAGGGCTGCACTTTTTTGCATATTTGAGGTACATCTGTCTATTACCTTCCAATGTCGAAATAAATTGAAATTTATTTTTTGTAGCGGTAGTTTTTGACGGATGTAGGAGGGTAGGTTTTCTCGAGCTTTCCGGTATAATGAAGCAGGAGAATGTATGTGGTATAAAAAAAAATGGGAGCTCAGCACGAACAAGATAGGTGGCGGAAAAGGGGCGGGTAGGGTGCGAGGTAGAGATGGGAGTTGATTAACGGAAAAAAAAGCAAAACAATATCAGGAGCTGCAATAATTCGCAGGGGTAAGCTCAGGATCTGTAAGCCCAATAAAAAAAATAAGAATTCGCTTTGGTAATTAGGTATGCGTGGATATTATAGGCTATATTTTATTTCGATTAAGAGTAATTTGCAGATTTCAGGATATCGGCGGTAAATTTGTTGTCGCAATGTATGCGAGGGCTATAGAGTATTGGGGCTTTTCCTGTTGGATTAAGGGTTTAGAGTACAAAAATATAGGTGAAATATTTTTGGAGGAGTGTATTTTGGGGTTGGGGTCGTACCACCCAAAAGGTTGCCACAAACTATTTAACCATCCGTGGACGTTTTTAGTCATCTCAATTTTTAAGGTATACTTCAGTTTCCCTCTTTTTCGTTCTCCTCGTTCAACAACAACAATAAAGTCAAACTACATTATATATTATAATAATATTATTACATAAGTTAAAGGTGGGGGCCGGGGATGCGAATTCTAAGCCCTGCGATCTGATCTTCTTTTGTGCTAAGATCCGATCGTATTAAGTCCAATCCACGTTCGCCCTTGTTAGAAGGGTTATTAATTCACTAGGATCAGTTTTTCGAATAGGGATATGAATACTTTACCCGGGCACTGGAGTCTTGGGCGAGAGAGTCCTTGCATTCGCAGAATATGTACCCACTCAGCAAATATCTACCTCTTGTGGTTTTCCCAATTTCTTTAAGAGGGCATCGGCCAATAAGTATGCCAGTAAATAGCCTGATATGGTGCTTATCGCAGCTGATGACTTTTTAGATTCTTGGTACAAGAAGTTGATCAACTTCTCCGCGTGCCTTAGTCCGGGAAGGATTTGCCATTGTAGTTTGTGACTCTTTTCTATTTTTGATACTATTTCGCCTGCTAGGTACCTTTTCTTTTGTAACGGTGTGGCAAATGGGGATTCGACTTCTTGTCTAGTCAATTAGTCAGCAATCTCATAACTTTCATGCCCTTCTTGTCCTGGTACCCACCTAATAGTTACACTATTTGCATTTCATAGTAGGTCTAGGACATCCCTATAATACCCAGCCAGCATTAAAGTGAAAACGTTGCAATTTGGTGTCTTTATAGCGGTTTAACTCTGGGAGTTTATATAGTTGCCTCCCTCTTGATTGATCCTGACGTTTCTATAGCGTGGATTTCTGCTTGAAGAATCGTTGGATAGGATGCTAGGGCCCTGTGTAGCTTACCCTTCGTTCCATAGACTGCTACGTTCACCACATCTAATTTCATAAATCCATCTGTATACCAGACAATTGATCCGCATGGGAATTGCGGTCCACTGTTCTTCCAGCTTTGGTGGTCATTGAGGCATTTTCAAGCTATTGTTGATGATTTTTGAATGTTTGATGATTTTTAGAGCTGGAAATTAGCATCTTAGCGCTAAGAGCAGCATTCTTTTTAATGACACGATTTATACAAGGTAAATCCAATGGTCAATTCTAAGGCTGATGTTGGACATGTGCATAAATCATCTGTTACTCCGATGCATGCAAGCTTTTGAAGATTTTTTACATATCCCAAGAAACATAAAATTTCCCCTGCTTCTTTTTCAAATGAAAAATTTTCTGCTGAACTAACTTATTGGGACTTCTTGATATATTTGTATATATATATATATATATATATGTAGAAGTGCTATTATGTCTTATTTTCTTTGGTTATAATGATCCTTAATGGTCCATTACTCAGTTATTTCCAAGACAACAAGATATGAAAAATATATGGTCCTTATGAAAGTCCAAGGCTCTAATACTCGAATCCCTGTTAATAATAATGGAATTTCTCCAAAATTGCGTAGATGTACAATTTAGGAGGGCTCTTTTATTGTTCATTGAAAAAAAAAGTGGATCTGGTTGCTGAAAATGACCACCAAATTATTGACTTTGTCATTTCCACAGATTTTATTGGTTATTTGAACTCGCAATTATTGTGAAGTCCCACAACGGCTTCTCTACATCTCAATGCTCCCTT